>JAQZBX010024601.1:0-30054 GCA_029593785.1 Cabassous unicinctus
CATATAATTTGAACTAATAATATGCTTTGATTTGGGGGCATGAAGATACTGTTAGAATGAGACCATGTGAGATATTAGACCTCTGGTCTGGGACTTAAGAAATTTTAGTTTTGTGTACAGTTCTAGGACTGAAGTTGATAGTCCTGGGATAAATTCCTTCCCCTTGTGTGTTTCCTTTTTCCTTCATAAAATGTGTAGCTTGAATCAGATATTCTCCTAGGTCTTCCCTGACTTTAAATTTCAATATTCCTATAAATATGAATAAGTGATTCTCATAACTATATTTAAAACTACACGAACAGATTAAAGGGTAGAAAAATAGCAATGATCTTACTATTCGAGTCACAATTGGAATTGTTTTTCAGGAAGTATGATAACTATAGAATTTTCAGAATGACATTGATAAGAGTTTGACAAAATATGTGTCTGTCATTGAGAAGTTACTTTCCATTTTATGAATTTCCAAAAAAAGTCATGTTAGTAGAAAGGTTCTGAGAAAGATGTCATCAATAATTCACTGAAAGAATTATCGAGTATCTCTCTTGAGTTTTTATACCACAAGAATTTTATATTCATTATCTCTTAAATTACTGTGAAAAAACTTGTAATGAAATGGTGACTAGTATTAAAAATTGAAATGTTGAGTGTACAGACCTTCTGTATCTATACAATTTTAATATCTTCAAAGATACATATTGTTTCCCATGGCTTGTTTCAAAGGGCCCTTGACTCATGCCACCCCAATTAGAAATAATCAGTCAGCAAGGGCTCTTTGAATGTTTCTTTCTAAATACCTCATTTAATACCACACAGGACTAGAACATACCTTCTCTCTTTTGTTAAATTTATTGTGCTTTTACTCTTTGATTATATAAACACTGTTTATTTTTGGAAAATGTAGGATATGTAGAAAAAGAAAACAAACTATTAATCCGTATTCCACCCCTCTGAAATAGCCACTATTAACGCTTTATCAGATTTACTTTCACTATACACATATATGACACATACATACATGTATACATACACTTTCAGCGAGAACAGACTTGAGGTGGTGGAATGCATACAGTTGTAGCCAGCTTTTAAACATTAATCATAAATTGTAATCATAAAATGCAAATATTTTTAAAATGTTATTAGACTATATGATTTAAGAGCTATATAATATCCCATGTACATATATATTTTTTCAACCCAGCTCCCTATTCTTGACATTTAAGTTGCTTCCAATTTTTCACTGTTATGTTTAACATGTCAAAGAACACACTCGTGTTGAAATGACTTCCCGTTTTCTCAGGAACTAGCTTCAAATGCAGATTCTCAGAGACCTTGAATTGGTAGATTTGCCAAGGGATGAGGAAAAAAAACAACGGTATTTTTAACATGTTTCTCAGTGGATTCTGATGCAGGTGGCCTGTGAGGAACACTTAAAATATACTGTGTTAGAGAGAAAAGGAGGTTTAGCATGCACGGTTATTCTTTAATGGAAACTGGGTCTCAGGTGGGCTTGGGTAGAATGGTGGCCAGTTATCTTACAGGTGAGCTTCAAATCTTCAGCAAATAGATGCCATAGACTCTATCAAAGCACACCTGGGTGATTGGCCTTTATTATAGAAACATCCTTCTTTCTAGTGGTTTCATCCACAAAGGATCCGGGCTTCTTTGGATAGTGTTGATACAGCCTTTTCAAGCAGCTCTTAGCCAAAAGGAGCACTTGGCTTTGTTGTTTTGGATGCAGCTGTAACTCCTCTTGATGCAACAAGATTCTTTAATACTCAGATATGAAAAGATCAAAAACCTTAGGCATAATGCAGAAGTATTTGTATACTTTTTGAAGCATAGGCACAGTTTTTATTAGTTGTAATACCTTTATGTATAAAAATGGCTTACTAAGAATATTTTATTAACAAGATCCAAAAAGAAAATAGATTTGCTGCTATGGAATTTTATCTTAATAGTGTTTTCTGGAATGTATAGTGGACTGATTTTTTTGTCTGCAATAAATTCCTGTTCAATCTACCTCATAACTTAGACTTACCAATCTGAGTCCTGCTATACTCAACACAGCAGGTTAGGTCCAGGAGACTTTGGTCTGGTCCCTTATTGGCTAGTCACTAGCAGTATAGCTCTGGGCAGTCACTGAACCTCCCTGGGCTTTGATTTACTAATAGCCAAAAGGAGAAGGGCCAACTGGAAGAACTATTAAAGTTTTATTTTCAATCTGACATGCTATGAATTCATGAACGCAGGTGAGCTTAAATGTGTATTCTACAAATACATTTCACTTGCACACCAGTGGGATGCCAGCTGTTGACATTCTGCATATAGGGTGCTGTACCAAGGAGGCAAAGGGAAAAGCCAGGCTCAATACCCCTCTCCTCCTCAACACACCCCTTCTTCAAAGTAACAGCAAAATAGAGCAATTATTTCTTGTGCTGAGTGATTCAGCTCTGGAGTATTGTTATGGACAATGAGTTCCCTGTTTTAGTTTCCTCGGCTGCTCAAACTAATGCCATGAAGTGGATTAGGTTAAACAATGGGGATTTATTCACTCATGGTTTGAAGTTTTGAAAAAGTCCAAATCAAGGTTTCATCAGGACAATGCTTGGCATTCTCGGGCTGGCTGTTGGTGATTCTTGGCTCCTCTGTCACATGGCAAGGCACACGGTGGTGTCGTCTGGACTCGCCCTTCTCTTCTGGGTTCTATCAGATTTCAACTTTTTCTGGAGGTGCTCACCCGCTCTGAATTTCATTCTCTTATAAAGGGCTCAAGTAATAGGATTAAGGCCCATCCTGATTGAATGAGTCACACCTTCACTGAAGGAGCCTCTGCAAAATATCCTACTTACAATGGGTTCATACCCACAGGAATGGATTAAATTTCAGGACATATTTCTCGGGTACATGCAACTTCAAACCACCACACTCCTTATGTTATAAGAAGGGAGAGAGGGAGCACCATTTCCAGTAACCTATCCTGATTTGTAAAATAGTATATATAACCCATATTTAATGGACATTTCAAATATCAGGGCATCTCTTTTTTTTTCTTGGTCTTCCCTTCTCATTCCTTTATTTCTTTTGTCCCACAAATACCAGTTACTTATTTTATATAAAGTTCCATGTCAATTGCTGTGGGCTATTTAAGTTTAATAATATGTAATCCCTGACCTCAAAGGCAGTAGGGAGAGGGTAATTCTTTACAAATAATTTTGTTGTTAAAATGCAGCATATAATATCAGTGGGAAAAGTTTGGTCTAAGATTTAGAGGAGGAAATGGGGAAAGAAAGGAAAATAATTTTCTTGAGTTATTACTATAGTCCAGGCATTGTATAGAAGAAATAATCTGACTGCAGTTTGCAGGGAAAATCCTTGGAAGAGATGACATTTATATTTGGCCTTGAAGGATGGTCAGGATTTGATTAAGTAGAGAGAGGTGGATGACAAGGCAGCTCATGTAGGAATAAGCCACTTGGATATTAACTGGCCTAGCGTGGGGGTTTACCTTTTCTGATTGACCTAGTAGTTTGAATAATTCGCCTAGGTAACTACAAGGAGGGGTTATTGAGGGACCTGATTACATATTGTAGACTTGTTTATAACATGATAATATTAGTTTCAGAAATGCTACAAGCATTTCTGAGACATGGCCTGTAAAACCCTTGAGTGATGACAGAATCCATAAGGAGACTGAAAATTTTTGCAATTCATTCATAATTGCAGTATTCAAACTCCTTATCTTTCCCCAAATGCCTGTTTATATAGCAATCCCTGCAATACCCAGGTTAAGTAAGTGAATGAATCTATCAAGAGAAATGTTAATGTCATCTTGATATATTTGCTAAAGTTTATCATTTTAGAGATATCATATGATGTTCAGTGCTCAGCCTTAATTTGTGTGCCTATATATTTACAAACACAAGGAAAATAAACCTAATATGCATTTTACTTGCCTTTGTGTGTTAGTAAAATGGTGTTTTTCTGCTTTGTTTTGTAATTTTGGATTACTTAGTAGAATCAAGGTAGAAATGTTGTGGAGTCAGGTAGATCTGATGTTGACTCTCTTATCTGCTATTCACTAGCTAATTCCTTTGGGCAAATCATTTAATATTTTCCAGCCTCAGTTTCCTGTTCTATAAAAAGCCTACCTCAGAGTGCTATTGTGAATTGTGAGATCACATATAGAAAGTACCTCTACACATACTCAGCACAAGTTAGTTCATGAACTTGGAAAGGAGGGAACTTGGCAAGCCAGAGCTCTGCAGAGAGAGAATTCAGGATAAAGGAACAGGCCAATTAAACTTTGTAAAGGCTCCAGCCACCTGATGGCCTTTAACAGCCAGCCAGGCTAAAATGTAGGAAGCAAAATATGTTAACATAAGACACTAAGTAAAGGACTCTCGAATGATGACGACTGTCTCTGACCAACAGTAAGGAAGGAGACCTGATGACCAGATGGAGTGTGGCGAATGTACACTGCATCAGGAAACAGGATAATTCCTGGATGGAATTGTAAAGGGCCCACAAGCTTTCTGCCTAACATTTTGATTCCTAGCAGAATGTTGCTATAGCAACCAAGTGAGTAACCGTAGCAGATTGGCAAGCAACAAAAATCATTATACTATTTAAGAAGCAAAACTTTAATATTTTGTTTTTATGATCATCTCTGTAGTTTCCCTTCTTAACAGAATGGATTCCTGTTATATTTATAGAAACTTGTTCTGCAATGCTTTTGGAATAAGTGATACTGGGTTTGTATTTTCCAGAAGATGAAAAGCGTTCTTTTGAGAAATTGAACTGTTTTATTTGGGTCTTTCTCTGTAAAGAGATCACTGATTAGGTCTCCTACATACTTGGTGTTACACATGCACTTTTTCCTACTTTCAAGTTTAATAAGTGACTGCTGGGAGCTGTTCGCCATCAAAAGTTCTGAAATTGGACTCCAATAGTTTGTTGTGAAGTGTTTCTTGGAAGATTTCTTTTTTTTCCCCCTTTGCCAGTTTTAACACGTGCACATACACATATAGTGACATACAAAAATCCATGTGTAAAAATCCCCAGGAGTTGTTATATAGTCAAACCCAATATTTGAAAAGTATATCATTATTTTAGTGTCTATATTTTAAACTTCGTTCTTAGCCAAAACAAACAAACTTAGGTTTGTAGTTAGCCATTTTTATTATGCTTTTTAGGCTTGCTTTACCATAAGTTCTTAGAGAAAAGGTATCATTTAATTAAGCCTAACTTACTGTATATTAGAATACATTAATAATTCTGAAAATACTTATATTTTCCATGGAATTCCTTATTATAAAAATTAAATAAAATGCACACATTCATTCCTCTCTTTCACTGTATGTCCAGGAATTCTCAGGTAATGATTGCATATGTAATTTAAATAAAACAAACCAGTGTTCTTCTCAGCAGAAATTTAAAGTATTTGGAACATTTGGATTCAGGATTTTTGCATTGTGTTAGTTCTATGGTATTAAAAAACTTTTAGGGGCTGAGAGTAAATTTTTCCCCCAAAATCCATTTGTAAGGAAACCATAACTTACCAAGAAAGATTTTTCATTATCAAATGTTTTCATTAATGCTTTTTGTTTGTTCTATAAAAAGCTCTAGAACAAAATAATCACAGCCTTCTTAGCCAATGACACACAAAAATAGTTTTTTCTTTCTTCACTAAACATTAGATTGCACATACAAAATTAAATACAGTTTGCTTCTAGAACAACGAATGTTGAGGTCACATGCTCAAAAAAAGTGTTACAAACGTTATAAGGTACATTTTCAAATGTTTATAAGGATCAACTGTCCAAAACATTTTACCAAGAACCAAGTCCGTGGAATAGACATTTTGGTAAAAGTGGCTCCTAATAGCATGTGTTTCAAAACCTTTTTTTCTTAATTGTCCGATTATGTGATGAAACTGGTGTTGTCAAAACATAAAGTGGTTGAGCTGGTGGTTTGAAAGTGATAAGATATTTTAGGAGGTCAAAAGAAGATGAGTTTATTAAGGACTATAACTTTACCTTATTAAAATGACAACCTGATTTCTATTGTCCATCTTGAAACAGAAGGACAGTGATTTGGAATCATCCAATCTCTTTAATCCTACCCTCCCTGCACTAAATGTTAATGTGATAAATGATTCAGGTTCTTTATTCGTGATGTGTTAGGGCTATGTCTGTTTTAATGGTTGGATCAGATACCATGTTTTTCTTCTTGAAGAAGAAAACTCAGAAGTACTTACTACTTATAAGATATATTATGTGTGCATTACTTGTTTAATAGTCTTGTTGACAAACAATTTCTATCCAAAGTCTGAAGCCAAATACCTTCCTGTTCTCAATGCCAAGCATTCCTATACGACACTAGAAATAACCCCTTTGATTGTTCACCCTTTAGGTGTCCATCTTCCAGGTGCACCACAAAGCAAGCTCCAAACCTGGGATACCTGCCTTAAAAGCCAATGAATCTGTATTTCAACATGGCTCCAAGCTGCACATAAATAATAGCTAGTTCCACTGAGGATGTTTATCTGAGAGAAGGACATCAGATTCTGACAAATTTGAGTTTGAATCCTGATTCTTATTCAGGGATTTGGGAAAAATATTTCATATTTATAGACCTGTTTCCTAATCTTTAAATGTGAAGGACAGTAATACCTGAGTGACTACAGAAGATAGTGCCTGGAAAGATTCAATGTGGTCATCTTTGTACATTCTGAGGCGGTATTGAAACGTAAGACGTGAAATGTTATGGAGTGAGAGCAAGGAGTTGAGAGCATAGCGAGTCCAGTATCTACTAAGTGAAATTGTTTCACGACCACCTAAGCATCCCAAGGCTAGCTTCCTGAGACAATTCTAATAGGGAGTTTTCAAAATTTATAATTTGCATTTTAAGTAAACCTATCCTTGGGGTGAAATATTGTTTCTGGTTATAACTTTTAACTAAATGACTCAGTATCAAAATAGATTTTAAAAGAGACTTGGCCACATGGTTGCACATGTCGTGTGTTTCTCTCAAATATGTAAAGCTTCGTTAAGCATATACTTTCTTTAGCTTTATTTTATTTGACTATTCTACACATTTGGCAAAGCTTTGAGTTCCTAGAGTGCTACATGGCACTTTATTCTGGTTCGCTTCCTCTTTCTCCCATTATTCTCTCTTCTTCCGAGATCAGACGAGATCGGGCGCGTTCAGGGTGGTATGGCCATAGACAATTCTCTCTCCTTTTGAGTAGGACTACTTTGGCCTTAATTTTAGGATATTTTCCATGTTTGAGACTTGTAGTCCAAGGAATCATGCTTTATTCTCTTGTGTGCTGTGAACTCTTAAGAAAGAATTACGTTTTCCCCCTAAGCCAGCAAGAGCCTGACTCACGAATTCTAAACTGTGTATAATAAAATGCAACTCCAGGGGAATGTGTTCAGGAGCAGCAAAGTAGCCGTGTAATTACAGGAATTTTGTTAGCGCTGTGATGTAGTCAACATCAGCTTTGACGTATGACAGAGCTGGATTTACATTCTGATCCTGACATACAGGAGCTCCACAAGTTCCTTGATTTGGACAGCCCTCAGTTTCTCTAGTTGTGCAATGGGAATAGTACCAGTGACCTTGGGCTGGCTGTAGTAAATACATGCAGCTATGCCTGTGACAGTCTGCCAGTGCCTGGGAGGCAGTGCAGTGAATATTAACGTCCACGTGATCCTTTCCACCTTTAGGTTCTAATGAAAACCAAAGTATGAGGGTAAACGTTCATAAGGAGAAATCTCTTTGAAGAAACACAAAGTGAGAGATTGTAAAATAAAAACAAGTAAAACAAAAAAATAAGGGATGGTTAACCCTGAGATCTCATGAACCCACAAGAATAGATACAGACTCTCAGTTTGATAAGTACTACCTTCAGGTATTAAATTTTTATTCTATGAAATGACTTTAAGTTGCTTAATTATTAGTGCAGAATTTTGTCTTTAAAACCTGTAAAAGTATTCAACAAGAGAATTATTTTGACACTATGACACGCAGAGTCTTCCATTATATTTACGTACAGTTATGGTAAATTGAAGTTAGCAGTTTGTATTAACATAGGCTATTAGGAGATATGAGAAAATAAAAATATTCTAATACAAGTAAATCTGGATTATAAATATACAGTTCATGTTAATACAAAGGTTGAAATACTGAATGTATTTTCTATTTTACTAAATTATGCATTTTGACAGTTGTATAAACAAGGGCATAAGTCAGTTATCGAGAAATTACTCTTCCCTTCTATAGATATTAAATGTCATTATCCTAATAATTCTACTTTTTATTGTCTCTCTCTATAATTTGTTTGCTGGATTGTCTCTTGATTACATATGTCTCCTTCTGTCTGAAAGAAGATTAGAAATCTCTATTCTAAACCTCAGCAAAACCTTTCTGAAGGATATAAACAGTGACCATGCAAACCAGAGAGCCTCTGATGTAATTTTCTCTGAATGAGATTTATTTGCAAACAGCTTGTGGCCTTTTATCTTTAAAAATTGTGACTATGTTCATTGGTAATAATACTAGAGGTTAAAACTACCAAGAAAACAAAAGAAAGATGATCTTTAAGGTAGCAAAACAAAGTACTTGTTGAAGATTTAATGTTTAAAGCTGGGAAAAATAAAAAAAAAATTGAGCTTTTGATTCACTTATTTAACAATTCTTAAATCCATCTTTTCAAGGGCTCAGAGACATATAGCTGCACGAAACATGAATTTTCATTTCACTTATTTGTAGTCTTGCATGAATCTATGATTATGAAAAAAATCTCTTGATAGTGTGCTTCAACTAACCATAGCAGTTTTGAAGAGAATAGATAGGTTTTACATCATTTTACTGTTTCTCAGATGAGGTTTGTGTGGAGTCATCAGGAACAGTGGTAGATTGCTATTGGGAATTTGGCCTAATGTACTAACATCGTGTCTCATTTTGGCCATTTTGCTAACGTCCCTCCTTTGGGGACTTAGATGTTGCTACACAAGCAATTTGTTGCCTTGCTTTGGGCTGTGAGAACAAGCCTGAATTCCCATGTGGACCTGGCATCTAACCAGATGCCAGGGATGGGCAACATGGTTGCCATAACCCACGCTAAGTTAGGAAGCGCTGTTGGACACCAAGTTCCAAAACTAGCACTGATTACGTACCTAGATAGAGTTCTGAGAGTGGCTTCTTAAATCTATTTGTGAGACAGTTCTCAAATCAGTTATCGGTGGTATTGAAACAACCCCCTATGGTGATATCTAGTTTGACTAGTTTGATGGGTCATGTATTGATAAAGGGGAGATCAAATTGGGAGGTACATTGGCTTATTAGGGTTAGTTAAAATCCAATTGTATAGTCCTCAACTGAGGGGTTATTTAACCTGTCGTTGATATGCTGCCTAAGTTAGAGTTTAGAAATCTTAGAAAGATTAATTAAAATAGAGATAGGTTAAAAACTTAAACATCTTGCAAAGTGTTGCTTTAGAGCCACTTCTAAGACCATAGGATTAGGAATCGAGAGACGTGCTCTGGTGTGACTTCATGCAAGTTACTTAACACTTTTGAAACTCAGCTTCCGCTTGACAGCAATACCTACCTGTGTCTACCCCAAAGGTGCTTATAAAAGTTGATATTCAAAATTTGCAACGTACAGATTCATTTCAGCAAACATTTATGTAGCAGCTGAGGGCCATATATTATGCTGAATGCCAGGCATACGAAGTCAAAGGGTAGGTTCTGCTTTTCAGAAGACATGGGCACAGACATAAACAGAACTCTAGTTCTGATGGCAGAAGTCAAGAGGGCACGCCAAACTCCCCTCATGTGCCCGTTAATCAAAACTAAGAGAGGCCCCTTGCTCTCTGGGCTCCTGGCAAGAACCTTCACCCCACCTGTGGCACTGTCTGCCTTGAGATGCCTAGGACTGTTCTCCTTATGTCCTTTATCCCTATTTACAGCAGTTACTGGGAGAAGACAGCACTCAGGTCATAGCTCATCTTCTAACTCTTCACCCCCCTGTGGTTCCAGGGTCACTCTGTCAGGGAGGGCTTCTTTGATCACCTCTTTGCAGCTTATTGCTATCTGGCTTGCCATGTTTTGCATATGGGAGGCAGATGGTATATTAGGAGCACAGACCTCATGGGTTGTTATGAGGATTAAAGGAATGAAGCACATGGCTCATGGCAGGGACTACTAAAATATAAGACATTATGATTGTTTGTTGTCACGCTCCCTTCCATTGCACTGTAAGCTTCATGAAGACAGGGCTGGGTTTTTTTTTTCGGCTCTGTATTGTAACTCCACAGACGTTGGTATCCCTACTACTTTCCCAGCATATGGTATGTCATTAATAAATATTCGTTGAATGGGTAAAATGCAAAAAACTCCATTCCTCGCATTAAGTGTCATATGCCCTTCCATGAGAACTCTGATGTGGGATCAGTAAATTCCGCTTCCGTGTGGGTGCAAGTAATCAGAGAAGACCGCAGAAGGAGGTGACACAATTGGAAAAGACGTTTCAAGCAGTGGGGCTAGCATGAGAAGACATGGAGGACGAAAAGTGTAGTAACAACAGAAATTATCATTATTATTTATATTATTTTGATTGGCATTAATAGTATGTATCAGCTCTACTAAAAACTAGGGGTTTCAAGGTGTTCATGGGCTCTGGAGCACGTCTAGAAAAATCTAGAGAGGAAGGACATCCAGACAGCATAAAGACAATTCTTTTAATAATTTGATGAACTAGGAAGTAGATGCTCAGGAAGATGAGTCTGTTGTTTAAAAAGTTTCTCTGTGATGTCAGTTGCAAAATGTTCTAGGAGCAAGAATTGAAGCCCTGAATAAATCCTACGAAATGTTTCAGGCCACGGTCGGTAATGGCGGCGTCTTCACTTAGGCCATGCTCAGCGTTTCAGTACGGTGTGGCAGGCGGTCCTCTTCCTCTGAGGTCTTTGAGGAACATGTCGGTGTCAGCTCGTGTCTTCTGAGGTCAGTCCTAAGCATTGTCCTTAAAGTAGCACTGACCGCTGATGCCACTCAGTTTACGGAAGGGAGACTAAGAGCTCTAATATATGTTTTATTAATTTTTTAAGGAGGTAGTGGGGATTGAACCCAGGACCTCGTCCATGGGAAGCAGGCGCTCATCTACTGAGCTACATCTGCTCGCCTCTCCAGTAGAGTTTAATATTGTTACGTTGTGTAATAACGGTGGGCATTTGTTACCTCTGCATGGCTTTCAGCCCGCGGATGTTTCTCTGTGCTGGGGAACCTCAGCAATCCCTCAAAGACAGGGTGAGAGCAAACCCAAGGCGTGGCAGACCTCCTCTCCCTCAGGTGAAACGTTGGGTGGGAGTTTGTCAGATGAAAACGTGAGCCAGTGGAAAAACACTACACCTTGACAGCGGAAATAATTGATCCTCAAGGTATATTTACCAGTAATGCACTGGTATGATTCACTCGCTAAACCTGATGTCTTCATTCACTGACCAATTTCATCATTGGCAAACAATTCACTGGAATTGTTTTCCAAGTGAACTATTTGGGTCAGGGAAAATTTCAGAAGACTTTATTATGAAACTGTGCCTGGCTATCTCCCTGACTGTTGCCGCAAGTTGACTGAACTTTAATCATCTTTTGCACTTGATTTTCACCATAAGCCGTTTTTGTAAATATGGAAGATGTAAACTAAGTTCTTATATAAATAAATCTTAGCTCATTGCCTACTCCAAATGTTCATTTAGAGGAAACTGCTCTACTGGAAATTAAAACTGAAGCTTAATTACAACTTTACCACACATGAATCGTGGAAGATCACAACCTCCCAAACGGGAGACATCACCTTTGTCTAATTTTAATCACTCACTCCAGCTATGAATTTTATATTGTCGGGTTCAAACAGGATTACAGGAAAGCAAGGATCTCGGTACTTTAAAAGGAAGATCAACAGCTAAAGGGCCCCAAACCTTCTCTCTCAACATAAAGCATTTCTGCTTTATTTACTATCAAGAAACTGTCAGACAGAGATAGGTGGTGGGTTTGTTTTATCGATGCTAATATGTTCCTCAAACTGGACTTTTGTTTTCTTTCCTTGCCCTGTAGTTTGATCTCGCTACCCCGTGAGGAGTTGTTTAGAGGTTCGACTGGACAGTTTTAGTGGAAGGGTTTCCTCTTTATCTGAAACTTTCCCGACACCAGGACGCGTGCTGGGTCGTTAGTAGAAACTGCTAGGGGGTGGCTGGGGGCGGGGGGTCTCCAAGCACTCTGCCCACTCAGTTTTATAAAGATCCATGTCTGTCGTCAGTGCCGTGACGTTCCCTAGGAAGTTGCCCATTTATGGCTCCTAAAGCAAATGATATCATCACAATAGGTGGCTCCTCTCTAAATAGGGATCATTTGTGAAATGAGATTATAGACATTTATCTGAAAGAAAACAGGAGATAGAGGCACCTGCTTTCTGCAGTTGATATCCTGGGGGATACTATTGCACAATCATTAAGGCATCCATCTCCATGGCTAATTCTATTATGAGAAAAGAGCCTTCTTTTTCTTCTCTGTGCCAAACAGCCCCCACATCCACATGAAATAAACTCCAGATCCATGTTTTCTATTATGCTTGAATATATGGGACATGCATTGCAATCCTATGCCTGCCCCTGTGCTGCAGTGTACTTGTTTTGCAGAGCCCTGTGGCAGACTAGTCAAAGCTGTGACTAACCAGATCCTTGGATACACACTTTGTCATCTCTGGCCGCCTCCTTTTGCAATGATTTTGAACCTTTCTCTGAGTGCACATTTCCCTGTGTTGTGAGAAGCCTCTTGCTCTTTGCATTTGGATGCTGCAAGCAGTACAGCAGGAGTCTTCCCTCGGTAAGTCCAGGATGACTCATTTCTTACTTTTTGTACCTTCAATGTATACTTGCACTAGTGTGGTGGCATCAGGTAGACGGTAATGAGCTAATTAGCACTAAACTAGTTAATCTCCGAGAGCTGCTTTCCCATCACTACTTTGCACCATGTTTTTCATCACCCCTCTCTCCAAACCATAGGTTGCACTGCTTTTATAAGTAAAATACTCATCTCCTGATAGACATTATAATAGCAGCTGGGGAGACTAATATTACTGCAATCTAGGGAGTATCTTAATTGGCAGAGAGGATTTGGGGAAAAGGTCTTGCAAAGCGGTCTCGAACTATATCGCTGTAATTCTAAGAAGACAAGTTCAGTCGCCAATTAACCATTATTCCAATAATCACAGAATACCGGGGCAATTTGTAATGCAAGAACTATTCTGGCTTCCTCTCCGTTTATTATAGCAAGGATGCAGCAGCTGGACTGCTGATTTCAGTATTCCTTTGGGAACTAGTAAATCCAGGGACCTGCAGTTATTAAAACCTGTGTTTTTATATGCAAACAATGAAAAGAAAACCTATACAGACAGCTTCCTTTGTACTGCCTAGTGCAGGGAAAGCTCCAATGCCTCTTATCAAACTGCATTAATTAAATAGGATAAAAGAAAAGGGAAGAGATATTGGACTGAGATACTGTCAAGTGCTGCCATTTATTTATGTCATTAAATCCAAAAATCTCTTCAGAATCAAGAGATTCCATTATTTAGTGCTGACCAAGTAGTTGTCTGTTTGGTCAGAAGAGACAGTTTTTAAGTGTAAGGGGAATGGCTGAGATTTTGGATAAAGCATGCTTCAGAGTACACGCGTTTTGACAAGGGTCCCTGGAACCCCAGGGGGTCACTAGCTTATGCCATTCACTAAGGACTTTAGCAGCAGGGAACTTTGTAACAAGTGACTGGTGCCTGTGTGGATTGAAAGGTAAAGATTAGATATGTTTTGCAAAGGTTTTTCTTCTCATGTTTCTTGCCTTGCTATGATGGCTTTTTTTTTTTTTTTTCCTTTCTTTGCTTAACCTTGTGCAAAAATAGTCTCGAAATACTATTGCTTGGCCCTTTTCTAATGACATGGAATTTCAGTAGAGGGCTTTTTAAAAAAAAATTAACTGAGGCATTTGGTAATAGCTAGGTTTAAAAGTTAGTGTGATAAATGACAAAAAGATCTTACATGTAAATGCTGTACTCTGAGCATGTCCAATTAGAAGCTGTTACTGGTTTGCCCATATCTCTGTGGGTATTGGCTATTTCATTCATACTTTTGTCCCCTAGACTCAGGTGTATCTCCATACAGAAACTTAGTGTGAAAATGGAATATTCTGTGGCCTTTAAATTTTTTGACGGAATGTAACAAGTCAGTGGGACTTTTCCCAAGCATTGTGAGTCACTCTTTTTATTTAGCAACAGGTGCTCACCGAGAGTACTTACCACTAATGTCACTCATCTAAATGAGAGCTTCATACTAAAGGACAACATGATTCCTCAAAAGAACAATTAGGAAACGTGACCCTTTAATGGGATTTGTGGCCCACGGCAAAGACTTTTATTTGGAGTAACTGCCTATGTGGAAAGACGTTAGGTCATCATCGTCAGTACCACCCGGCACCCCCAGATTAGCAGGTGATCATTTTACTAAGTAGAATTCTCTCCCTCAATCTGCATCACTTATTCAATAATAAGGTTTTGGAAATTACCGAATACTGCCCCCCTCTTTCATTACCAGATCATTTCAGTTTATTTGTGGTTAAAACAAAAGTGAGCAACCCCAAAAATAGGCAGTTTGTAGTCACAGTGTTCTGATTAGACAGGGATGAAAATACCATTGGTAACAGGTCTTTTACAATCACACTAAAATGTCATGTGAGGATATTCATGTATTTGGTTGATAAACTTGTAAATTACGCATTCTAATCTTATTAAATCAGCATTAGTAACTGCAAACATGCACTGCTTGTTTTCTAAAGCAGTGCCACTTTTATTTAAATACTGTTTAAGTTGACAGCTTTCTTTATCTGAGATGAGTGAGTTTTTACATTGCTGGATTAGACTGGCATTCTTTAAAAGGTTCAGTGTGTGCAGGCTGAGTGGGGATGCTCAACATGCTCGACATAAAAATTGAGCTCTGCCCACTAGATATGAAATTATAAGAAAGTATTTCCTCTCTTCTTTTATGCTACCATATGCTGCAATGGCACAAATGTTTATAAGAAAGAGTAAAATGACCACACACTCTCTCTCTCTCCCACATCCATCTCCCACATAATTGAGAAAATCAGTTTCAGGAATAGTAAAGGGTGCGTACATGGAAGAGCACGGCACATGCAAGGGTCCCAAACATCACAGGAAATACAGAAACGGCGTTTTAAAAAGGCGCTAAGCATTTGCAGTTTTGTTGGTGGGTCTCGAGATAAAACCAAACGCCTCCACACGGCGTATGTTTCAAACCCATTGTACAACATGTGCAGGGGTATTTCTGAATAAATACACCTCCACATACTAATTGCGTACTTCCATTATTCACTCAGTTTAAAATATAAAGTTATTCTTCCCTGAGCTTTGTGCACATAAACCAGCATTCACTGAAACTTGTGTTTAAAACTCTGACTCAGTCAGTTATTTTCAAGATACAACCATTGCCGGAAATTTGATTAGTGGGTCATTATTCATGATTATTTCAGGTTAGTAACTGGTAATAAAATTAGCAATTTTCATATGACTAGCATAAGAAAGAAAAAAGTCATGACATTTCTATTTAGAGAATAGCTATGAAATTGCTTTCCTGTCCACATATATTTGTTAAAAATGCACTGCATAGACGAGGGGATGAAAGCATGCAGGAGTCTCCAGTTTCTGTCTCTCATCCCAAAGCACAAAGTAGTTTCTTCTAAATTTGATGGCTGGGAGGAGGGCGCACAGTACACTTGAAACCATTGGCTTCCGAAAAACACCGTTACAAACCTTAAGAATGTTCTTTGTTATTAATTATGAACTATTTAACCCAATGTACATGTGCTTTCATTCACATGGGATAGTTGAAAGTGTTTTATTTTACTTCTCTTCATTTTTATTTGATATTCTCACAGACACTTGCAACCACTTCTTACATTCTTTCTATTCTGCCGGTTGCCACTTCTTGTTGTTTCATTTAAGTATATTATTGTCCACTGTGGAGCAGTTCAGATAAAGGAAATCTTAATTTTTGAAGTCCCCAAGTAGTTTTAGAGGATAGCTCATCGGAATGCCATGGCTTCTAAGAATTCCAGGAAAATCTTTTCGATGCATCTCTTTTTGCAAGTTAATATTTACTTTCTTGGGAAGTGAGAGTAAATAATGCAGTTTTGCCTTACTTCATTCTTGTGACCACTCAGAGGGAGAAGGGCGTTGTCTGAAATCCCACGTTCAATTTGAGCTCCTCAGGGGGAGGAGTGACGTTTTGCTCTCAGTGTGTGGGTTTGGCCCCAGGAAGCCTTCCTTAGGTAACTGCAGAATTGGTTCTCGGTGCAGGGCTGAGGTACGACTCAACCTATTCCATGAACTTCCCCCTTCATTAACCTCAGGACATCACATTCTTGGCCGGGAAGGACAAGATAGAGACCAGGTAATTTAGGACAGCTTCCTCCTGTAGCAGAAAGGAGGGAAGTATTGTGTAACCAGTAACAGGTAATCCTGGAATGGGCCCTGTTGCATCTGACAGCTTTGCCAGAATCACAACCTAAATCCTGGTTTTATTCTCCTCAAATAACCATCAAAGCCTACAGAATTCCTTTTGTCTTAAACCTCACTAGCTTCTTGGCAAAAAGCTCTCTGGCAATATTGCTTTTGCATTATGCCGTGAGTCCACACTGCTCCTGGGCCCTGTATCACTGATTTTAAATTTTTGATTGCTAAAATGGCTTTGTCTTATTCCCTCCTTAATTTTCTGGCAGAAGTAAGATCGGGGTGGGAGACCCTGACCTGGGACTGTCCTGTGCAGAGGCCTAGTCTGCAGACTTCCTGCCATTCCTGAATGGCAGTTCCTAGGAGTATCTGGCCACACATCTTCCATGTGTCCTTCATTCGCCAGCCCTGATCCAAACCTCCTCCCTAGGGTGCACTTTCTTGGTTTGCTTATAGTGGAAGCCTTAAAAATCCTTTACTAAAAAGATAGCAAGAAGATTGGAGATTCAAAGCCCAAATGAGCTTCACATTACAGAATGAAGTTTAGTCCTGTCCATTTTGGATTTTCTGGTAAATTGATGCCCCTGAGTTGTAATAGGCAGGAGCTTCTGAAAATAGATGGGACCTGCCTAGCGGGTGTTCCTGCCTTTGGGAACAGCTTAGTCCTACAGAGACCAGTGATGCTCGTCAGTACTCATGCTGAGGTAGAGGCTTGGGAGAAAGAATCATAATAACGAACACATGACTAATATTGGTATCATGCATTTCAGTTATGATATGCTTTCCCACACATGTCGGGAGCTGAGCCCTACAAACACCCTCTAAGCTGGGTGTTTTCATGTCCATTTTGCATATGAGAAAACCAAAACACAGTGTGGTTAAGCGACTTGCTGAAGGGTTTATCGCTGCCCAACAAGAGTCTTCGGATCCTGTTCTGGTTTATCCTCCCATGTGAGGAGGAAATGGCAGAACAGGGAAGAGAAGGAAGAAGGCCTAGAAACAAAGATGAGCGGAGGGGCAAGGAGAAAGAGAAGAATCAGTGCAAATAGGATTGTAGAGCAAGCTCCCTGCTGCACTGTGCTAGCCGGTCCCTGCGGCAGACCCTGGGGATATGGTGAATACTATCTCACAAAATATACTTTCTCGAGGTGCACTCAAAGGGACCTCACAAATGCTTTCTTACACCTCTTCGCCTTCCCATGCACTGAACGTGTCCTTCAAGATAGTGCTCCAAGAATGAGGATGTTCTGCAAAAAAGAAGGAAAACATTGAAAGTACAGGAAGAGAGCGCCCCCAACTGCTTGGGTAAGGGCAGAGGGAGCTCTGCTCTAGCTATTCAATATCTTTCCTGGATCTAGTCCTTGAAAAATGTACAAGGATGTGCCTAGTAGAAATAAAGTTCTGGAAATGAAAACAAATATTAAAAATGCTCTGCTAAAATAGGACTAATAACACTGCTTCCGTTGTGGACATTGTGAGAGCTGACTTTGTGACAACATTTTTAGTAGCGGGAAAGAATGATTTAGGCTAGACAAATAATTTGTGGAGTGATTGGTCCACAGAATTGTATTTGCTAAAGCAGTCTTCTTTAAACTGAAAAGACTGGGAATGGGAGGAAAAGGAAAGATAATAGAGTATCAGAGATGGGGGACTAATGGCAGGAGCCGAGACCTGGAGCCTTGAGGAAGACAGTAACTCCTTGGCCGGGTGGGGATGGTGGGTGACTCCAGTGACATATGGGCTTAACAGACAGGACAACCCAACTTCTTCCACATGCTGACCCTTCCTCACAAATTCTGTCCTCTCAGCCTTTGGTGTCAGCTACGACAATTCTAGAATGATACAAAATACAAGGCAAAGTAAACCGTGGAATTGAAATTTTATTATCTTGACTTAATATTTTCTAGGGAGGTAATGGGAAACTCTCTGGGAGAATGACGAGAATCTAAGTATTTGAGAGACACTTAGCTATATGATCCTTTTACAGTGGAATTTATTGCTCTACCACAATTATTTTGCCTTTTCTTTTAAAATAACGCTGTTAATTTATACTGATATTTAATATTATATTTAATGTGTCATTAAATATTATAATAAATAGAACTATGACAAATTATCCAATTATTGTCTCTACTTAAGAGCCAAGCTCTGGCCTTAGGGCTTGGTTGTAGCATTGCATGTAATTTTCACAGAAAGACCAGGTAAGAATCATGATCTGAATTTACAAAGGGAAACGGCCTGCAGGTTGGATGTGGCTTGCCCAGGTCGCCTTTAGAGGCAAGAAGCAGAGCTGAAACCGAAGTCCAGGCACCCAGTTTCTCCCTCCAGCACCCCTCTCTGGCAGACTGAGCTCTCTCTCCACAGTAGAAGCAGTGGGAGAGAAGTAAGGGATTTCAAGTCCAAGTACAGTAAACACACATTTAGCTTTGGAAAATGTTTTTGGTCTTGTAATTGGGAAATTGTCTTTCTGATACTGTGCTTGTTCCAATATTTTTTCCAAATCACGAAGCTACTTCCTGAAAACCTCTGTTTTAGGAAAATCTGAGAAGAGTGTCTGAATTCTCTTTCAACTCTTTGATCTCTTACTTGCCTTCAAACTGATTTGAAAATCAAGAAGGTTCTTTCTCTTTGCCTTCATCTCTGAGTTATGTTTTGAATATAGAACTGGGGAGAGAGGATTTATTCAGTGGAGGTAGGTTCAGGATGATTGGGGAGAAAATACTGCATTTTTTCCTCAGTTGCTATAGCTTATTGGGAGCTTATTGGGAGAAGAGACAACGTGGAAGTCACCCTTCAACAAAGATACACAGATGGTTAGGGCTATTGGCCTAAATGAGGAACTGACAGCCAGGATTGCCTCAGCTAAGCCATGGTCCAGTTAATCTTCTAGTTAGCAGGGAGGTGTGTGGATTTCACATAAACTTTTAAGGAATTATCCTCTGCCACCCATGCATCTGCATATAACCCAGAAATCTATTGTGAAAATACATGCATATTAATTTTATGTCCTTGGATGTAGATACACTGTGAATTATTTCACAAGTAATATTCTGGATCTCTGACTTGTCCAGTAGTTATTCATTTGCAGGACAGGAATCCAATTTAAAAGGTGCAGCTTTAAAAAAAAATTCCCTCCATTCACAGAAGAGAAGATGGGGGGAAAGTTAGTTAGTCTTTTAACATTTTTATCAGTTAATATGTGGAATGAATGAATGAAATTGTGCCCAGAAGGAAGACTGCAGTGGTATTTCCATATATTAAGACCATCCTGCAGATTCAGAGATGTACTGTGATTGGTTTAACCAGACTGATCTGCCATCACTCCAAAGAACCAAAAATAAGCAGATAATTATTGAAATAGTCTTAGTTCTAGAATCATGAGGTATGGTAGAAGCCGCCTTGTAAGATTCAGCTTACATTTAGATGGATGTCCTTTGAAATCGGAAAAGATATTTTAGCAAACAGTTTATTGCACATGATACTTAATGTCAGAATGTCATTTAGTAGAATAAGCGTGGTGTTTCTGAAAGCAAGGTCCAATACCTTTTTGGGGGCTTATCTTGTTGGTCGTATATTGCACTGATTTTCTTCAGACTGCAGCCCAGCTGCACAGTGGAATGTAGAAAGATGATATTTAGTGGTATTCTCCAATTTTAACTTTCATGTGATTGTAAAAATCTGTCCTCTTCTAGAGTAACCCAGCATTAAGCTAGAATCCACCTACCAATACTTTACATCATTACCGAAGAAATACAACACAAATAACCCCTTTTGCTACCTCCTCTGTACTTGACTTTCAAGGATAGCTTCTTTTGTGACACTTTCTTCCTCTCTAGTAACACCCCTTTCTTCTTGCAGTAGGGAACCTCCTTCATTGCCACGCTTATTGATATGCAACCTCTCTAGGAGACTGCAGTATATTGGCACAGGCACAGGACAATTCTCATAATATCCAATTCAGCAAAACATTCTCTCCTGGATGTCCGTGTAGCAGAAGTTATCCAGATTTTCTTTCATATTGTATACCTTTCACAAAACAGAGCTATAATGCTTTCATTACATTTTTTCCTTTCTGTGTCTTTTTCCCATCTATCCTCATCCAACCTAGTTCATTTAGCTATTCCAATTTTTGAAATTTGTCTTTAAGCATATGTGAATGTTGTCTAACTTATTAGGATAGTTTGTGGTATTCCAGCTCCAAGAATGTGTGTGTGTGTGCATGTAGTTCAGATTTATTTTCTTGATTTATGTGCATATCAGTGTAATGAATATCCTTAACTACCCAGTTATTTAATTGAAGAAAGAATTCTTCCAAATAGTATTCTTCTCTGACATGATTCTAGGAGCTAAGCTGGTCTGCATGCCATGTGATTTTAAATAACTCAGCATCAATCTAGTCTGGGAATACATTCTGCTTGTATTTGGTTTTGTTGTTAGTGCTGCCCATTGATACACCAGTGCTACATGGGTACCGAAGGCACAAATGGCTGCTGGAAGCCACACAGATCAGGGAGCGAATCCTCTTTGATGCTGTTTCTTGTACCAGTTAAGTCACCACCTAAAGTTTGTCCCTATTACCCAGCACCATTACAGCAATCCATAGAAAGCACCAATAAGTTATAATTACAGGAAAGTTAGTGACCCGTGAGAACAAAGTTTGAATTATCCCAGTGATTGTCCTCAGCATTAACTGAGTTTATGGTATTCAAAAGTAGAACAAGACACCTCTTTTCCTCTCCTTCCTTCCTCTGTCTTTCAGTTTCATTTATTAATGTTGGAAGTTGTGGCATCGTTTCCCTAAAAAATGTCTCCTGTTCATGAGTTCTTCTATATAATCCATAAATCTTAATCATTAAAACACATATAACACAGGAAAGTTTAATGAATAGTCATTTGTTGAATCTTTGATGTCCTCATTAAGAATGTTCTTGAAAACTTAAAATTTAGAGTTCTCATTATTATTATTCTTGGAAACTAGATATTTGCTTAATTTCACTATGGAGCTTATCCCTAAGAAGTTTGCAAAGTTATTGTGGTAAGGTACATTCTTATTCTTGTTTTCTATTGCAGTACTAAATATGCATTGTTTGAATAAATGTGCTAGTATGGCTTTGCTTTCCTTTTAGTATCTTCTCAGATCAAGCAAATGTATTCATCATGCTTTATTGGGTAAGTTTGATTCTTGTTAAAAGTATATCAGAATGCAAGTACCTTTAGTGAATACCAGAAGGCTTGATTCAGAATAGAGAAAGCTACTGACATTCATTAGGCATGTGCCGAAGGTGAAAGGAAATAGCCTGTATGTGGAGCTTCTGTTGCTAAGAAAGTGCAGACGAGCCTGTGTACATGCTATAAGCAGCATGCTGTCTTGGAAGTTTTCCCTGCTGACTAAATTTGTGGAAATAATTTCCAAGGGAATGTGTTGTTACTGTGTTAATTTAACTAGGGAGTTTTTAGGTGACACATTATGATTTTTAATTTTATCCCACTAATTATCACTCTCCACCTGTACTTCTGATCTTAGAAGCAGAATGTCACAAGGATCATTACACATGGATTTATTTTACCGGAGGAAAAAGCAAAGTCCACAATTGAAATCAATCACATTGCTGTTATTTGGAATTAAGGCATTGTTCCATTTCACTAAAGCGAGGTGTGTTTTCAGCCTTCCAAAAATTTTTTTTGAATGGAAACAACCTTAGAAAAATAGTTGGGATCATTTTTTTCTCCCGCCTTTGAAACATTTAAATTTCCATTTCCCTATTTAATTTAGTACAAATACTAAATTTAAGAAAATAATGGTTATAATACAAATAGTCAAACCATTGCTTTATTACATAGAGCTGTAAAGTTTTGTAGCTAACAGGATTAAGAAATACTATCACTTCAAAAATGTCTTTCTCTTTGATGATCATAGAAGCTATAAAAGCCTTTGTCTATAGAACTTGTTTAAAAAAATCAATATTAAAGTATACAGACAGGGATATATAACTCAGTAAAAAAATTTAGTACTTGCTCATGTGCCCAGAATTCAAAAGAATCAGACAGTTGACTCAAAGTAATGGCATATATTCTCTTTTATTTTTCAAAAGATTTTCACATTTGTTTCTCCAGAAAAGCTGCTTTAGAGTCTTAATTCCTTGAAGTAATGGTAGACAATGGAACAGATGTGTGTGAAAAGAAATGGGCTAGCACATTGACTGATATTGATGAGGCCAATGTGGAATTTGTAGATTAGTGAGATTATATTGTTTTTTAGTCTGAATGACTTCTGTAAACATTTTGCTAACATGGTGCAAAAAAAATAGTAATCCTGGGAACTACCTCTCTCTATCTAAACCATCTCTTCTATGCATAGAATTTTTTTTATCTTATCCTGCCTTACCATAACACAGTCCATTGGAGTAGATTCCTATTTTTGTTGTTGTCACGTTTATTCTTCAGAGTGAAACTGAACTCAACTGAATGCATATTTCGGATTCAGTATAACCAAAAGCTATACTGTGAAGCATTTCTCTTCAGTCATATTGTGTTTGCTGTATGCCTATGATAGGTCTTGATATACTGAAACTTAGAAGAAGGAAAGAAATCCTTTCATGTGGGAACACAGGGATAGGGAGTTAATATTGGGGATATAGATATGGTTCATGCTTCTATCTCTTCCTTTTTCCTCTTATCACAAATAAAACTGGACTGATAGCAGCCTCTAAGACTTCCTTCATTGAAAACAGTTGCTCCTGAGAGATGTAGTATTTGATCGGCAGTCGTATTTAAGAGGAAAATGGGTTCTCAACATTAAACTTTGGAGAGAGAAATTCTCTCCACTTGTCTTTCCAATGATCAGATGATTAAGGCATGGAATGATTTTTTAGATGTCATCTGGTTTATTCTCCAGGATTATACAAACTCTCTGCAATTATACCCAAGAAAATTCAAAATCATTAGCAAAGAAATCACCTGCATCTGATGGATTGTTGGGGTTGTTACCAGCAGGATGCCTGTGTGGCCTCAAAACAGTGAAACTGTTTTCAGTTTCATATTGTAGTTGACAAGTGTGTAATGCATTTAGCAAACCACAGCACAGAGAGGAAATTCAACTTCCAGTGGGTGAGTGGTGACAGCAGAGGCCAACTTCATCTGCGTTTCCTGTGTTTATTAAGCACATTTCAATTCTCTGGCTCTCACGTTACAATGTCCTCAGACCTGATAGAGGCTATTCCTTTAGAGAGAGAGAGCCAAGGTTCTTTCAGGGCTGATTTCTGCCAAGACCATGCATCCTAGTTGGGTGTGGCAAAGAGACACAATCCTTGAAAAGTTCTAGGAAACAATTTGATGACTCAAAGTTGTGTTCCAGCCTTTCCTTCTGGCTTTACAGCCAGAGAATGTTCCATTTGAACCAAAAGGAATGTTCTTCCTTTTCAAATGGGTGAAATTTTCTGCTTGGCTTACTATTCAGGCTGCCTTTTTAAGTCATGGACCATCTTGGCTAAGTATACGTGGGAGAGAAAAATTTGACTGAATGGTTCAATAAGAGAGCAAGCAATTTTGATTGAGCCCAGCACATGGGAAGTGCTGGAATTGGCAGGGAGAAGAACCGAGTGTTCACTTTCTGGAAGCCAAGACAACAGTTTTCAAGAGCCATTTCTTCTCCAATATTGTGCACATTCCTATGAATTTTTGAGGTGCTTGCATTCCAGTTGAGCTCTCTTCTCCTCTGTCCTTTTCCTCTATAATTCACTTTTCATCTTTCACAGTGGCGATGGGACAGAAGCTCTATTCACAAATGAAATCTGAGGTTGGCTTGAAGTTAACTGAAGTTATTGTCAATTATCATTATACATGAAGTCAGGTAGTGAAAACTTTATCCCTATTTTAAAGTGCTTTTATGTGGGCGGAAAGTCCTGAACACCTGTGGACAAAATGAGGCTGGATCCTGTCACCACAGCACCTTGTGGAAGAGGAGATGCCTGGGTACAGTGGTTAAGTTGTAAGCAGATGTTCCTTTATAAGAGTAGCACAAGATATGGGTTGGGCCTGGCTCTTAATCATGATTATATAGGGGTTATCCAAATACGTAGCAGTTTGAGGACGAATTTGAAGTGTCTTTGAAAGAGAAGTGATTCATACTAATAGGAAAAGATAGAAGGTTTTTGTTTTTTAATTTAAGTTTTTGGACAAGCCACAAATGAATTTAAAAGAATAGGTCTGCAGGCCCTTTTGGCAGACAGCACTGGGCTAAGCAATACTGAGAAAGTGAGGTTGATAGCCTTTCCACCCCTCCTCCCTTATACCAAAAAACCTTCCCTTTTGGTGAGTGAATGAAAAACTGGGGGGGAGGGGTTGGGAAAAGACAGGGGGCCCCATCAGCTGTCAAACAGTGGAAAGGACACTGGGGGACCTGGAGCTTGAAAAGCTGGGTTCAAATCCTGAAGTTTCTACTTTCTAATTAGTTATGGCCTTAAGTTCTCTGATCCTGGGCTTCTTCATCTATAACGGGGGGATACTGGCATTGTTGTAAAAGGCAGATGAATGAAAAGACATGTTATTCTACAAAGCTTTTACAGAGCTTTTGCTGAACAGGAAACAGTTATGTAAGGTTGATGCACCACCTCTTGTCAGAAAAAGGCAAGCAATAGATCTCGATCATGTACCTCCAGTTGGCGACACTGTATTGTCCTTCTCTATACTAGTCTCCAATTTTCTCTTATGAAGTGCTTTTGAAATTTCACTATTCTCCTTCTTTCTGGCCATTTGTAAACTTTGGGGAGTGAAAAGTAGTTCTTCCTCACCAAAAGAACATCATCCATCAGTAAAAAAATTATCTTGGGATGCAGCTGTGGTGTTGCCTCCAAAAGGTTTGGGGGCAGATGGTGGTTGTAGTGGGACCTCAGCTTTGAAAGTGAGTCATCCTTCCTAGATTCTGATTGCTACTGAGGTATTAGACTTTTAGCTAAAGATTATTGGGCCAAAATTCAACTCGCGACTCTGCTGTTTACCAGGTGTACAGCACTGGACAAATGATATCTTATGAGCCTCCATTTCTTCATCTATAGAGTAAATGCAACAATGATACTGAATCATCTGATAACACGAGGTTGGCTATGATGTGCATTCATGCATTCATGCTGTTGTACAAATCTGTACATTTTAAAAATTGCCAAATGCCATACAGCATTTATTGGGAACTCTGCCAGAATTCCACATCTAATTTTTGTACTAAAAATTGTCTTATGAAGTCCTTAATGTATTTCTTTTGTCCAGTTGTTACTGTGGAGTTGTTGGCCCATACACAGAGACTACTTAGTTAACTTGGTAATATTTAATATATCTAACTACTAGCTTCCACAAGATGATGAAAAGCTTTGTGTATCCTTTTGGATAATTCTTCCCATTTAATAGAATTGAGTTGATGGACTTTTCCAGCAAATATTCTTGAGTTTGCAGAGGTTTTTTTCCAAGTTAATTTTTGTGTCACAACCTTGTCTGTCCCATGAAACAGACTGATAAAATTTCGATTTTTTTTCATCACTGCTGCATACTTTTTGGCTGTTACCAACTCTAGAGGATGAATATGTGCACTGAGGTCAAGCACAGATTAATTCAAATCCCACTGGAATTTTGGAAGGGTTATCCTCTGCCTCTCATTTTCCTAACCTTTGAAATGGGAATGACGTTGCATCCCTACCCTTCCCGACCTCCTTCCACATATCTGGCTTCCTAGAGGATTCTCTCGTACTTCAGAACATTTAATGTTCATTAATAATAATAATAATATTAATAGCAGGACCTAGTACCCTTTTAATATCTTTTTATCCTTTGTAAAAAGTAGGGCTTTAATTTCTTAATTATTTTGTTGAAACTAATTTTCTAAAACTTCTAAAGTAAAGTTAACATTTATTAGTCGCTTACTGGGTAACTGATGGTATGTTAAGCATTCATTTGGCCTTTATATGGTCCTTGTCCTCTTATTTGTAGTTTTACTCATGTAACTAGGTTCTCCAACAAATGTATAGGTTCTAATGGTCATGTATGTATTCTGTGAACATTCATGGACTATGAACCATAACAGGAACTCTCCTAGGTGCTGAAGATAGAGACAATTAAAATATGACTCATATCTTGGATGAGATTATAGTCCACTTGAGAAGTTAGTCATAGCCATAAATAGCAGCTGACACAAGGCAAATGAGACGTGTCATATAAGCTATGAACACAGTGCTATGGGGACAAAGGAGATGAGATACATTTAATCCGGGTCTGAATGATACATGAAAATTCACAGGAGTCGTCAATGAGAAAAGACATGGCATTTTGTAACTGCATGGTATTTTGATGGGCCAGAAAGTGGTTAGTGTAGCACAGTGGTTAAAAGCATGAATTTTGGATTTAAAGTGTATGGTTAAGAGTATGGGTTTGAACCCACATCTGCAACTTATTAGCTATGTGGCCTTGTGCACACATAGCAGGAAGTGATGTGGTAGAGCTGAAACGAGAACGTGGTAGGTGCTGACTTTTGCATTAGAATCTTTTACATCTTTATTTTCCACAAAATGATTAGGTCAGTATCAGGCGCACAGTGGGCACTTAATAAACTTCTGTCGACTGTGTAACCTAAGCTCTCATTCTGAGCAGTATTACTTCCTTATTTCTTTTGTGGTCCTGATTTTTTTCCTCAGGTGCCCTGTTAAAAGCTCACATGGCCACTTTTCCTTTAGAACTCTCATAAATGATGTGTTTTATGAAGTTATACTAGTTGTTCTTAGAAAATATCTATCTGGCTCTAGAGCTTTTTGTTCACCCATCTTAGGCAGAGTGCATAAATACTATAGAAGCAGAGCTCTTTGTTTGGTATTACAAAGTAAAACTGGCAAAAGAAAGGTCATGGCTCATTTATCTCTGTGTTCTCAATGCTCCACGCATAATAGTTGCTCAATAAAGGGTCGTTGAAATGTCATGCTTGTTAAACTTGCCATGAATTTGGGATCTGAACATTTCTTAGTCCCACTTATGAATCTTAGACATCAATATTCTATTTTCTTTAAAAAAATTTTATTTAAAAAATTCCTAAGTGATCAGTTTATACCTAGATCAAATCCACTTTATAACACTCTGAGGAAGTGTTGAATATTCTTGTACCGGAAATATGTTGTGCTAAATATTGTTTAAAGGAATAACATATTACCTTGAATTCTAAATACCTAGAAATAGAATGTTATTGAAAATGGAGAAGTCATTCATACATTGATAGTTTAACAATATGAAATTATATTTTTTCATTTGCAAACACAGGTATTTGCTGTATTAATATTTACAATAAGGCTTTAGTTAAGGCAAATTAAATTTGCATTAATATGTTTGACTTTTTTTTTTATTGTAGAAATAAGTTTTGAACCCGCTGCATCTCTTAATGTTTACTAGTTTCTGAAATCATCATCATCATTGCCGTCATCGTCAGTCATCCACCTCATAGAGTTATAGTTAATATTAAAAGTGTTACTCCATGTGAATTATTTATGGGTTTTCACACATAGTAAGAGCATAATAAATAATAATTCTTAGCCGTTGCTTTTTGTGTTACTAAATTTATGATTACTAAGAGTAAAAAAAATTTGAAAGACAAAAATATCAGTGCTGTATTTATTTTCTTATTCCATTCTACTCATTCATTCATGATTTATTGAGTCTTACCTATGTGCAGGGCACTCACTGTTCTAGAAACTTTTAAAATTGAAAATACTATCACATGTTCTGAACTTAATGTCATCCACAGTGTCAAAGACATAAAGAATACCAGGCCAAAAAAAAAAATTCTTATCTCTGTATTAATGAATGGATATCAAGTCTATCATTAGTCTTATCTCCCTGATTGTTTAAGTCCTAATCGAGTTGACAGGAAAATGCCCACTCACCTCTAGATTAAATCAGAAGAGGAAACCCCAAAGAAAAGAAGATAATGGAACCTCCTTCTCTTGTGCAAATGTCAGGGTATCCTGGAGACAGAAATGTATCCTTGCATTGGTGTGGTGTGTACCACCACCCTTCTTCATTCTATATGTGATAGTGTGGACAGATTACATAAACATCTCCCTGTTTCATTTTTTAAAAAAACATTCTCTGGAGGTAGAATTCAGGTAATAAGCTAAAGACCATAATTTGTGTTCATAAATTCATGGACTTTTTACAAAAACAAGAAAAGATTTTTCAAACTTAATTTTTCCTCTCCTTTTTTTGACCCTCTGTGGCCTTCACATTTCTATCTTCTCTTTATTTTAAAATAATGGCTTTTCACTAGGGTAATAGTATTGTCTGGATCTAACTATGGGTGGGAACAGCATAGCTGGGACACCAGTGGAGAAAATATTATATCCATATTGAGAGAGGCTGTGAATCTCAGAAGCAGACTAACAACATACTCATGGACAATTAAACTCAAAAGGAGAAACACATGTCTCTGGAACACACTCGCCAAAGAGTCAACATTTGGCACATCCAGGGATGGGCACATTGGCTGCTCCAAGCTGTGTCAAGCTGTGACAATCCAGAGATTGTCTCCTGGAGAAAGATTAAAATGCCCTATTTGAGGAGTTCTGTGTAACCACAGGTATTCATCCCACAGGAAGAATATCTACATTCTATTTCCTTTTTAAAAAACATTTTTTAGGTTAAAAAAATCTGGTCACAACAAAATACAACCAAGTGGAGATGAACAGTAGCAATTTATTTGGACGAAAGAATTCAAGATAGGTTTTTTATAAATTATTTAGAAATGGGGGATGGGTAGAATTTAGGTATTATATCTTGGCCATTCATTTTTTGAAAGTATTTTGTAAAACTTTTACAAAGGATCTGTTATTAACTTAAAATAATTCATATTGAAATGCTAAGATATGTGTATAAATTCTTTATTTTAATTTTTTAATTTAACTTTATTTGCACATTTAATAATTGAAAATATAAACAATTAAAAACTAAAAAGTAAACACAGATGAATAAATATATACATTTCTCCATTAAATGTAATGGATACATATAAATTTTTTTTTTTTTTTTTTGCATCAAACAATATGTTACACAATATATTTGGTTCATAGTAACGCATTCATACAGTATTTGTCCTTTTGTATATGGCTTCTTCACTCAGCATAATGTCCTCTAGGTTCATCCATGTTGCCATATGCTTTACGACTTCATTTCTTCTTACCGCTGCATAATATTCCATTGTGTGAATAGACCACAGTTTGTTTATCCTTTCATCTGTTGATGGACACCTGAGTTGTTTCCAACTTTTGGCAATGGTGAATAATGTTGCTATGAACATCGGTGTGCAGATGTCTGTTCGTGTCACTGCTCTCAGTTCTTCTGGGTATATACCCAGTAGTGGTATTGCAGGGTCACGTGGCAAGTCTATATTCAACTTCTTTAAGAACTGCCAAACAGTCCTCCATAGTGGTTGTACCATTTTGCATTCCCACCAAC
>JAQZBX010024602.1:0-30050 GCA_029593785.1 Cabassous unicinctus
GCTCATTGTTTTTTTGTGTTTTTTTTTGCTCATTGCTCATTGTCTTTTGCTCATTATCTGCTTGTTGTCTGTTTTTTTTTGTTGTTGTTGTTTCTTTAAGAGGCATCAGGAACCAAACCTGGGACCTCCCATGTGAGTGGCAAATGCTCAACTGCTTGAGCCATATCCGTTCCCCATCAGTGTCTTTTTGAGGCAGGCAGAGAAGAAGGTTGCTGCTCATTAACCCCAAATTCTAAATTCAAGGATGAAATTATAAACTCTCATCTCCATGGGCAGTTTGTTTGACAATTTGAAGGAAAAACCTGAGTTCTGGGGCCAAGATTTTCTCCAAGCTTTTCTATGACTTCAATTGAGATTCTAATTCCATCCGTGGCAAAGTGACTTCCTAGGTTGTGTTCTCTTTTGGGGGGGCACACAGCTAAGCTACTTTTCTCAGACTCCTTTGTAGCTAAGTGTGGCCCTATGACTGAGGTATAGGTAATAGAAAGTGAACCAAAGTGATGCATACTACTCCCAAGTTTGTATCAAAACACCTCCTGTGAGTGCCTTTATTATTTCTCTTTCCCTTTCTGATACTGAGAATCCAGCAGAGGAATTTAAGATCCCTAGGGGCTATCAGAGGCACAAGATGGAAGAAGCATGGGTTCCTCAATCACCGTATCGAATGATCACATGCGTGAGAAGTTAACTTCTTTTATGTTAACTCATTGAAACTTTGGGGATATTTGCTTAAAGCAGTTGGCCTACAAAGATTAAAACATCATCCTGATGCATATTAGCTTCACTCTACTCAGTTCAGGTTCCAAATGGGAGCTACTTGCACTTTATGATCTGAATCCAACCATCATTATTTTCCTTTATTTTCTCTCCCTAATTCAGTGCTTATATTAACATTTCTCAGAGTATGTTCCATGGTACCCCAATTTCTAAGAATGCTAATAAATGTTACATTTTTTAACACTGGCTCAGACAAAGATTAATGTGTTTGTTTACTGCTGGACTTATTAGAGCCTTTATATATGTGGAGACCACAGAAGACCACACCAAGTAGCATTTTTCACACATAGTTTGGAACTTCATCCCTTTCCCCTTTCTTTTAATAAACATCTTATGGACACTAGTATAGACAATTAGATTCATATCATAGGCCGTTCTGCTTGAGTTTTCCTGCCTCTCTATAAATCCCTGCAATTTCAGTGGAGCCAGCATTCACATTGTTTTCCTTATATGAAGAGGCAGGTATAGAAAATTGGTATTCAGGTTGTGAAGCAACATCTTTAAAACTCAAGGTGGACCATTTATAAGAAGAAAAAATGCTTTCTATGTATTTTTGTTGGATGGTGAAGGGCAACTCCTCTGTCTGACAAACCATATTTCTCCCTCTAGTACTGATTCCTGAAATTCACATGGAACTACTTACGGGTTCTCATGCAATGAACCTGAAAGTAAAGCAGTGTATTTTTGTGGAGAGGTGAAAATTTACTGACTAACATTTTAGTTGGGTTAAGTTGCAGTGACTAATTCATTGTCACACCAGTAATCAAGCTTTTGGGCAAATGGACATAGAATAGAGAGATGTTGATTAGAGGTGGAAGAAGAGACAAAATGGAATGGAGAGCTAAGGCTATTGTGAGTTTGCTGTGAAGTCCAGGCAGCCAGAAGAGCCTGTACCTTGACACTTTGCTGAATTCCTTTCTTTGCTCTGTCTAGACAGATCCAAGCCCTGCTTCATCACTGGGTAACTACAGTTTGGATAAATTGTTTTACTTCCTTAAACTTCAGTGTTCTATTTGTAAAATAAATATAATAATAATATCTACCCCATAGGGATTTTTAAATTTATTTTTTCTTTATTACAGAAGTTGTGGGTTAATAGAGCAATCATGCATAAAATACATAATTCTCATATATCACCCAACTGTCAACACTTTGCATTGGTGTGGAACATTTGTTACAATTGATGGTAGCACATTTTTATAATTGTACTATTAATTAAAGCCCATGGTATAATTTAGGGATCACTTGCTTATGTAGGGATTTTTAAAAGTTTCATTCTATTATCATACATAAAATCTAACATTTCCCCTTTTAATCATATTCAGATATATATTTCAGTGCTATAAATTGCATTCACAATATTGTGTTACCATCACCACATCCATTACCAAAACAGTTCCATCATTCTAAGTAGGAACACTGTACATGTTAAACCTTAACTTCCCATTCCCTAAGCCCACGTCATCCCCCGGTAATCCATGTTTTAGATTCTGATACTATGAGTTTGCTTATTCTACTTGTTTCAAATCAGTTAGATCATACAATATTAGTCTTTTGTGTCTGACTTATTTCACTCAACATGATGTCCTGAAGGTTCATCAGTGTTGTCACATGTATCAGGGCTTCATTCCTTTGTATGGCTGAATAATATTCCATTGTAAGTGTATACCACATTTTGTTTATCCATTCATTGTTTGATGGACACTTGCATTGCTTTCATCTTTTTGCAATTATGAATAATACTGCTGTGAACTTTGGTATGCAAATATCTGTTCAAATCCCTGCTTTCAATTCTTTTGGTTTTATACTTAGTAGCCAGATTGCTGGGTCATATGGTAATTCTATACTTAGCTTCCTAAAGAATTGCTAAACTGTCTTCCAAGGTGGATGTACCATTTTACATTCCCACCAGCAAAAAATGAGTGCTCCTATTTCTCCACATCTTCTCCAACACTTGTAGTTTTCTGTTTTATTAATAGTAGCCATTCTTATAGGCATGGAATAACAACTTATTGTGATTTTGATTTGGCATTTCCCTAATGCTAGTGATGTTGATCATTTTTTCATGTGCTTTTTAACCATTTGTGTATCCTCTTTGGAGAAGTGTATGTTCATGTCTTTTGCCCATTTTTAAATTGGGTTGTCTTTTTATTGTTAAGTTGTAGAATTTCTTTATTTTTGATATTAAAGTCTTATCATATATCTGTGTTCTAAATATTTTTTCACATTGATTATCTTTCTTGACAAAGTCTTTTGATGTACAAAAGTTTTTTTAATTTTGAGGAGGTCCCATTTAACTATTTTTTCTTTCCCTGCTTGTGCCCTGGGTGTAGTGTCTAAGAATACATTGCCTAACACAAGATTTGAATATGCATCCTTACATCTTCTTCTAGGAGATTTATAGTCCTGTTTCTTATATTTAGGACTTGATCCATTTTGAGTTAATGTTTGTATGTGGTGTGAGATAGGGGTCTTCATTCATTCTGTTGCTGATGCATATCCAATTCTCCTAGCACAATTTACTGAAGAGACTACTCTTTCCTAATTGTGTGGACTTGGCAGCCTTGTCAAAAAACAGGTGGCCTCAGATGTGAGGGTCTATTTCTGAACTCTCAATTCAATTCCATTGGTTAATGTCTATCCTTGTGCCAATATCATGCTGTGTTGACAACTGTAGCTTTGTAATATGTTTTAAAGTCAGGAGGTGTGTGTCCTCCAAGCTAATTTCTCTTTTTCAAAATGTTTTTGGCTATTCTGGGCCACTAACCCTTTCAAATAAATTTGATAATTGGCCTTTCCATTACTGAAAAGAAGGCTGTTGGAATTTTGATTGGGATTGCATAGAATTTGTAAATCATTTTGTGTAGAATTGACATCTTAATGATATTTAGTTTTTCCATCCATGAACATGGAATGGCCCCTCCACTTATTTAGGTCTTCTTTGATTTCTTTTAGCAATATTCTTAGTTTTCTATATAAAAGTCCTTTATATCTTAGATATTTTATTCTTTTAGTTGCTATTGTAAATGGAATTTTTTTCTTGATTTCCTCCTCAAATTGCTTATTACTATGATTAGAAACACTACTGATTTTTAAGTGTTGGTCTTGTATCCTGCAACTTTGCTGAATTTGTTCCATTTTAGGTATTTTGGGACTTTCTACGTATAGGATCATATCATCTGCAAATAGTGAAAGTATTACTTCTTTCTTTCCAATTTGGATGTCATTTATTTCTTTTTCTTCCCTAATTGCTCTGTCTAGAACTTCCAGTACATTGTAGAATAACAGTGGGGACAGTGGGTATCCTTGTCTTTTTCCAGATCTTAGAATGTTTTCAGTCTTTCACCATTGAGTAAGATGTTAGCTGTGGGTTTTTCATATATGTCCTTTATCATGTTGAGGAAATTTCTTTCTATTCCTATCTTTCAAAGTGTTTTTATCAAGAAAGAATGCTGGATTTTGTCAAATGCCCTTTCTGCTTCAGTCGAGGTGATCATGTGTTTTCTCTCTTGATTTGTTAATGTAATATAGTATATTAATTCATTTTCTTGTGTTGAACCATCCTATATGCCTGGGATAAAACCTACTTGATCATGGTGTATAATTATTTTAACACGATCTTGGATTCAATTTTCAAGTATTTTGTTGAGGATTTTTGCATCTATATTCATTATAGAAATTGGTCTGTACTTTTCTTTTTTTTTTGTAGCATCTTTATTTGGTATTAGGGTGATGTTGGCTTCATAGAATGAGTTAAGTAGTGTTCTCTCCTGTTCAATTTTTTGGAAGTGTTTCAGCAGGATTGGAATTAATTCTTCTTGGAATGATTGGTAGAATTCCCCGTGAAGCTACCTGGTCTTGGAATTTTCTTTGTTTGGAGGTTTTTGATTATGCAAGTCATCAAAAATAGTCTTCTATTTATTCTAGAGTCAGTGTATATTGGTCATATGTTTCTAGGAATTTGTCCATTTCATCTAGGTTTTCTAATTTCCTGGCATACAGTTCATAGTATTCTTTCATAATCCTTTTTATTTCTGTGGGGCCAGAAGTAATGTCCCCTCTCTCACTTCTGATTTTGTTTATTTGTGCCGTGTCTCTCTTTTTCTTTGCCAGTCTAGCTAAGGGTTTGCCAATTTTATTTATCTTTTCAAAGAACCAACTTTTGGTTTTGTTAATTTTCTCTATTGGTTTTTATTCTCAATTTCATTTACTTCTTCTCTAATCTTTGCTATTTATTTCCTTCTGCTGCTTTGGGATTAGTTTGCTGTTCTTTTTCTAATTCTACCAAGTGTGCAGTTAGGTTTTTTATTTAAAAAAAAAAAAACTTAACTAAAATTTAATAAGTAAAAATTACAACATTATTCTCCCTTAAGACAGCTAGTTCATCCTTTAAAAAGTAAATAAGGGTTAAAGAGCGACATCAGAATGCCTTTACTTCTGTTACAAAATGCAAGTAGACAGGTAGATTTAGGTGAATAATGCTGCATGTGCAAAATTTTAAGCATACAAAGGTCTACTAGGCCAGAAAAGTATTTTAAACCATGTGACATTGAGGAAAATATTTACTCCAGTGAACAACCTTGTTCAGTTATACTTTTCTTTCACTTATTGAGGACTCTAGATCATTTGACTGAGCCAACTTAATTATTAAAAACTTTTAAAACTGTTTGGGGTTGGGGGAAGCAAACTAGGAAAGAACCATGTTAAAATAGTGACTAAAAAGCAGCTATGGTTACTGGGCAGTATTGGGTCTGAACATGAGGCTTCTCACCAATCAGTGCAATCTGTAGGGCCAAATCTGCCTCATTCACCCATATCCTTAAAACAGGACAAGAGGGGATGACCACACCAGATAATATCATCATCTCAACAGTTAGGCTTTGATTTTAGCTCGTTTCTTTTTTAATGTAAGCATTTAGGGCTATAAATTTCCCTCTTAGCACTGCCTTTGCTGCATCCTGTAAATTTTGCTATACTGTGTTTTTATTTCCACTCTTTAATTTCCCTTGCAATTTCTTCATTGACCAACTGATTGTTTAAGAGTATGTTATTTAAGTTCCATATATTCGTGGATTTTCCAGTTCTCTGCCTGTGATTTTTTCCCAGCTTCATTCCATTATGGTAAGAGAAGATACTTGTATAATTTCAATCTCTTTAAATTTATTGACTTGTTTTGTGACCTAACATGTGATCTATCCTGGAGAATTCTCCATGTGCACTTGAGAAGAATGTATATCTTGCTGTTTGTGGCTGCAGTGTTCTATATATGTCTAAATTAGGTCTAGTTCATTTATCATATTATTCAAGTTCTCTGTTTCTTTATTGATCTTATGTGTAGATTTTCTGTCTGTTGATGAGGCTGGTGTATTGAAGTCTCCAACTATTATTGTAGAGGTGTCTATTTCTCCCTTCAGTGTTTGCGTCATGTAATTTGGGGCACTATGGTTAGATGTATAAATATTTATATTGTTATTTCTTCTTGGTGGATTGTCCCTTTTATTAATATGTAGTGTCCTTCTTTGTCTCTTATAACAGCTTTTGATTTAAAGTCTATTTTGTCTGTTATTTGGGGTAGTATAGCTACCCCAGCTCTTTTTTGGTCACTATTTGCATGGGATATCTTTTTCCAACTTTTCACTTTCAATCTATTTCTGTCTTTGAGTCTAAAGTGAGTCTCTTGTAAACAACATATACTTGAATCATGCTTTTTCTTAATCAATTCTGCCACTCTGTGTCTCTTGATTGGGGAGTTTAATCCATTAACATTCAGTGTTATTACTATAAAGTAATTTAGCCATTTTGTCCTTTGGTTTTCATATTTCATACATACATACATGTATATCCCTCTTTTACTTTACTGCAAACTTCTTTTCTGTTTAGTTGATCTTTTGTGATGTATCTGACTGATCCCTTCCTCATTTCTGTTTCTGTATATTTTTAAAATACTTTATGGTTACCCTGGGATTTTTATTACACAATCTACATCTATTATACTTATTAATTTGAAAATATATCAACTTAGCTCAAATAGCGTACACCTTTTCTGCTCCTGTAGCCCTCTGTTTCCCCTTTTTAATTTGTTTTTGTCCCACTTTACCACTTTGTATTTTGCATGCCCATTATCAGAAAATATACCTTTTTCTTCTTCAATTGTATTCTGACTCTTATAGGAATTAAAGAGTAGAATCATTGTATTTGTTAGCCAAAGAGGTGCTGATGCAAAGTACCAGAAATCTGTTGGTTTTTATAAAGGGTTTTTATTTGGGGTAAAAGTTTACAATTACAAAGCCCTAAAGAGTCCAACTCAAGGTTGCTTTTCTCACAAAGTCAGTTGCCATGCCAAGGGTTCAGACTTCCTCTCTCTCAGCTACAGGCTGGCATAGGGTCTGTTCTTTCTGAGGTTCCTCAGCTCAGCTGCTCTTTTCACTTCAGCTGCAAGCTATCAGGCAAATGGCTCATCTCTCTTCCCAGGGCTTCTGAATCAAAGTTCTCTTCTCTGTCATGTCTATGGAGTTCTCTTTCTTTTCCGTGTATCTTCTTCTGTGTGTTCTTGAGTGAGTGTCTATTTATATCAGCCCACTAAGGGGGCGGGGACTTAACCCTATTACACCCTACTGATTTGGTCAAATCAAAGCCCTAATTTTAACATAATTTAATCAAAGACATCTCAGTTGAATCTAATTCAATCAAAGGGTATCATACCCAGTTTACAAACCAGTTTGTAAACATAATCTCTCTTTTTGGAATTCATAAATAATCTCAAACTGCCACAGTCATATATTGATGGTACAGTACTATTGAGTTTTGTATTTACCCTTACTGATAATCTTTATTTTTTCACACTGTTCCAAACTACTCTTTCCTGTCTTTTCCTTTCAACCTGCAGAACTCCCTTTCATAATTCTTGTAGGGAAGGTCTCTTATTGACAAACTCTCTTAGTTTCTGTTTATTTGTGATTATTTTAAACACTCCCTCATTTTTGAAGGTCAGTTTTGCTGGATAAAGAATTCTTGGCTGGCAGTTTTTCTCTTTCAGTACCTTAAATATTTCATGCACTGCCTTCTCACTTCCATGGTTTCTGATGAGAAATTGGCACTTAGTCTTATTGAGGATCCCTTGTATGTGACAAATCACTTCTCTCTTTCTGCTTTCAGAATTCTATCTTTATCTCTGGCATTTAACATTCTGATTAGCATGTGTCTTGGATTATGTCTATTAGGATTTATTCTGTTTGGAGTACTCTGTGTTTCTTGGACATGTATAATTATGTCTTTCATAAGTGTTGGGAAGTTTTCAACCATTACTTCCTCACATATTCTTTCTGTCCCTTTTCCTTTCTCTTCTCCTTCTGAGACAACCATGACACATGTTTGTGCACTACAAGCAGTCACTCAAACCCCTGAAATAATGGTCAATTTTTTTTTTCTATTCTTTTCTGTATCTGTTCTTCTGACTGTATGATTTTGAAAGTCTTGTCTTCTAGTTTGCTGATTCTTTCTTCTGCCTCTTCAAATCTGCTATTGTATACCTCTAATGTATTTCCAAGCTCTACTATTATGCCTTTCATCCCCATAATTTTTGTTGTTTCTTTTTATACTTTCAAATTATTCTTTATGTTCTCACATTGTCTTTCTTAATATCCTTTATCTCTTTATGCATATTTTCCTACATCTCCTTGAATTAATTTAGGAAATTTGTTTGAACTTCCTTGATTAGTTTTTCCAAATTTGGTGTCTCCTCTGAAGTTTAAATTTGTTCCCTGTTTTTTTGGTATGGCTTGTAATTTTTTGCTGATGTCTAAGATCTGATTATCTTGATGAGTTAACTCTGAAGATCAGTTTCTTCCTCTTGTTTAGTGTTTTATAGTTGACTGGCTTTGTGTTAAGCTCTTCTTTAATGCTTGGTCCAACTTATTCTAGACCTTTAAAATAACCTGTGCTTAACTGTTCAGATTTTCTCATCTCTTCATCTGATTCTTGCCCTGGGTATATGGTACAATTTTTAAAATTGTACTTTTTGTGTAATTGTTTCACTTCCATGAGAAAAATTCCTTTTCTCTGTTCCTTCTCTGGGAATCTTGATTCCAGAAAAGCTGTTTGCTTTTATGCAGAATTTTCTCTTCAGATCCTATGATTTGTTTGAATTCTCTCCTTCACCCACTACCCTATTTTCCTTATACTTTTCAGTTGCGGGACCCTCCTGCCTTACAGCAGTTCAGTTTACCCCACCCCCCTTCTTTTTTTCCCTATGAGGCTTTTCTGCCCCTGGTATCTTCCCCATTAGGGTATCCTGCCCTGGGGAGCCGACTTGGTTCAATCCAGAAAGATGGGTCACTCCAGAAAAGTCTATTTGAGTTTAGGTGGTCTGGACAACAGAAATTGGATTGAGTGAGTGCAGCGCTTGCCAGCCTTTCTACCAATCTCTCTTTCTTCTACCATCCTCCAAAAGGGTGACCTTTTGTAAGCAGCACTCCTCAGCAGCTTGTGTTCCACCTTGGGTCTCTGAGGACTTGAGTCCCTAAGCCTGAATATGTGTGGGGTTCCAACTCACTGATATGAGTGGCTCTACAATCTGTGCCTCTGGTGGGAGGGATGAGGTCACTGACTCTGAGCAACTCCCAAGCTGCCCATGACTGAGTGAGGTGGAAGGAAGTGGACCTATGGGTCTGGGACAGAAATTTCCCACCTGATATTTTTCTTTTTCTTCAATTCTACATTTGTGAAGCCCTTCTTCAGTCTCTACTGACTTCCAGAGTTAAGCAAGTGGGAATCACTGAATCTCTTGGGAGTTTTCTATAGGGGATGTCTTATGTCTCCATGTTGATGATGTCAGTCTCCTTGAGCATTTTCAGGATCATTTTTTAAAAAGGATTTGTTTGGTATGTCCACATATCCATCTTCTTCCTTGGTGTTTTCTGTATTTTTATCCTATTCCTTTGGATGGACCATCATTTCCTATTTCTTTGTTTGTCTTGTATACTTTTGTTGCACACAGTAATGTTAACTCTGGGCTTTATTTCCTGAGATGTGTATTCTCTGGTTTTATAACTAGGAGGTGATAAGACAGAGATTTTGTTGCGCTTCAGCCATACTATCAGATAGGTCTGCCCGAAGTGAATGCAATGTGCAGGGTTCTCCATGTCTTATTGTGCCTCTGTCTTGTTCTTGGCATTTGCTCGTTAGTTGTTTTGGAGTTTGCCTGTTTACATGAGTTTTGTTGTACCCTTTGATTCCAAAGGGACAGACCTCCCTTTCCCAGGTGTTTGAAGTTGGCAGGCCTTTGTCCCAGACTTTCTGCCTCTATAGTTTTTTTACACTTTTTTCATTGTCTCAAGCTGCTTTTGCCTGGAGGACAAATTCTAGGAGGAGGGGCATCCCAGAGAGGACATTTTTAAGTCAGTCTTTTCCAATCTAAACAGGGCCAGGAACCCACAAAGGGGATGCAGATGGGCTCCAAAGTACCCTGGGGAGGGGTTCAGGAAGGGCACTAAGAGCTTCTCTGATGGCTCCCCAAAGCTGAACTTTCCTGGCCTGCCCAGCAAATCAGCCCATCAGCTGACTGTCCCCTGCAACCCTGAGGAAGTGCTGCATCATTAAATCTCCACAGCCTCTACCCCTGTCCTGAAAGGGTTGAAAAAATGGCTGTGGCCACCTTTGTCCTGGGTTGGTTGAAGCAATAGCTGCCCTCAGAGCTGGACCCCCAGTGATCTGAATTTTCTAATTAAAAGCCATGATAAGTGATCAGCTGTGCATACCCCTGTTCTTGGGAAAGAGGATTTTTAAGTCCCTTTCTGTCACCAGCAATCTAGCCAGGGACTGGACCCCACAGCAGCCTGTTGTGAGGCTGGGGAATGGATGCTAGTAGCCACAGCAGGAAAGAGCAATTTTTACTGTTTTTTTTTTCACTGTAATTTATTAGCTTTTACTTCCCAGTCTTCCCTAAATGCTGTACGGTGTTCTTCTGGTCCCCAGAGTTTCAAAATAGTGGTTTCAGACAGTTCCTGCCTGTTTAATAGATGTTTTGGTGGAAGATCTGAGTCCTGGAGCTCCCTACTCTGCTATCTTCCCTGGATGTACCCTACTCCATGGGGTTCTGGTTTTCTTTTGAGGTACTGGGGGCCAAGGATTGAATCCAGGACCTCTATGTGGGAAGCTGGTGCTCAACCACTGAGTTACATCAGCTTCCCTGACTTGGTTTTTTTATTTGTTTTTCTTGTTGTTTGTTTTTTCAAGAGGCACTGGGAGCTGAATCTGGGACCTCCCATGTGGAAGGCAGGCATTCAACTGCTTGAGCCACATCCACTCCCTCCATAAGGTTTTGAGTGTTAAATGAAAAAATGCATAGTTAACATAAGCTATCATTTTTATTGTTATTATGAAATACCAAAAATGAGGCAGTTATTTACCAATGAACCATATGCTTTTGTTCAAAAGAGGACGTTGTTGAGAGAGAAAAAATGAGTTCATTGTCATTGACATTCTACTTTTCATGGCATTCCAAAATTGTGGTCCAATCATCTTCACTTATTAAGGTATCACATCATTTAGAAAGAAGAATGGGATTCTTTCCATAACCAAGACAATTGATGTAGATTGTGATAAATACATTTGTGTAAACTTTTCAATTTGGGGAAATTCAAATTTGATCATCTTTTTGGAGTTTAGGACAGACAAGTATTACTTGTGTTTTGCTTTCTAGGTTTTGTTATTAGTCAATATTTTATTCAATGAAATGTTACCCCATGGATGATCTTTGAAACAAGGTTCTCCAAAAACAGAGTTCAGAATTATTCTTTAAGCATTCAGCCCTACACTTGTTGTTAGCAAAACTGGTATGTTCCATCAGAGATTACCTAGTTTCATTGTGAAACTAATTTGTCTGCCTTTTTAGTTCTGCTTTATAGCTATTATTAAAGCTATTAAGAGAGGACTCTAGCTGACATTCATTATTGATATATAAATACACTGAGAAAGAAAAAATTCCTCTTGAGACAAAGTTGTGGATGAAAATGTCTCTCCAGACAGTTTGCTGAAATATGGGATTATTTTTATTGATATGTCAAATAGGTCATTTTGAAAATAGTTCCTTCTTTATTTTTCTCCAAACATTTCTCTGTTTTGTATTCATTTAAAGATCCATCAACAAATACTTACCTAGCACCTAACACATGCAAGGCCCACTGTTTAACTCAGAGTTTTTTGCTTTGTTTTCTAAGATGTTTAAAATAAAGATCTACAATCTGGTTAGGGAGTTAACACAGGGAGACAGATGTGTAGGCAATGTATATAAACCAATGGAGTAATACATAACCAAAATAATAGTGAACATTTATTGAGTGCCTACTATGTGCCAGATATTTTTCTATATGATTTATAATTATCAGCACATTTAAACCTCACAACTCTTATCCCTATGAGGTCGATGAGGAAATCTACATATATGGATTAAGTAACTTTCCTCAAATCTCATGCTATTAAATGTCAGAAATGGGAGATTTGAGCCAGTCTAAATTCTGCATCCTCTTAACTACCATAGCACATATATAATAAATGTGTTAATAATTATTGTATTCATAGAAGATATCTAATGCCTTAAAGCCTATTGCTCATACCTAGAAGGACAGTGCTACTTCATCATAACTACTGAGACCACTATTGTAGACAAAGTTCTTTTGTTGTTGACCATGAACCTGACATGGTCTACATGAAAACAAATCCAAACACAGCATGAGGGTTCATAGGCTTTTTAAAAAAAATCAATTTTATTAATACATATTAATAAAACATACAATTCATTCAAAGTGTATAATCAGTGGTATTTGGTATAATCACATAGTTGTGCATTCATCGCTTCAATCATTATTAGAGCATTTTCATTATTTCAATAATAAACTAAAAAGAGACAAACCAACCAACAAACAAGAAAATTCTTCACCTCTCTTTCTCTCTGTTTCCCCTGCTGTACGAAACTGCTATTTCTGGCTATTCTTGAACAATTATTTATTTATTTATTTAGCAGTTTTATTGAGATATATTCACATAGCATACCATCTATCCAATGTATATAATCAATGACTTTTAGCATTTAAGTATTTTATTTAAGTATATTAGTATTTAAGTATTTTAGTGTTTTTAGTACAATGTTGTGCATTCATCACCACAAAAAAATTTAGAACAATTTCATTACTCCAAAAAGAAAAACTCCACACCCCTTAGCATTTATTCCCCAGCCCTACATAACCACTAATCTAATTTTATCTTTATAAATTGATTTATATATACATTTTATATAAATGGAATCATAGAATATATAGACTTTGTGTCTGGTTTCTTTCACTTAGCATAATGGGATTTTTTTGTCTGATATTAACATTTTGTATTATTAACATAATACAAAGAACTATGGTCTTATATATGCAATTTTACCCATATTCACATTTCACATACAGTTTTACTATGCTATACAGTTCCATGTTACATTTTTTAGCTTTCCTTTTAGTAGTATACATGACCTTAGACTTTCCCTTTAAATCACTTTCATACCCATATAATAGTACTGCTAGTTACAAACATGTTGGGCTTTCACCTTTTCTATTCATTTCCAAAGATTAACACACATCCTTTTTACCAATGCTGTACAAGTTAACTTTCAGCTTTCCATTCTCTAAACTCATTCTATTTTCTAGTGAGCCATATTCAAGTTAGTAATTCCACGTGATTACACAATATATTTAGTTCATAGTAGCACAATTGCACAGTCCTTTTGTGTCTGGCTTGCTTCACTCAATATCATGTCCTCCAGGTTCATCCATGTTGTCATATGCTTTACGACTTCATTTATTCTTACAGCTGCATGATATTCCATCGTGTGAGTACACCACAGTTTGTTTATCCATTCATCAGTTGATGGACACCTGGGTTGTTTCCAACTTTTGGCAATTGTGAATAACGCTACTGTAAACATCAGTGTGCAGATGTCTCTTTGTGTCACTGCTCTCAGTTCTTCTGGGTATATACCCAGTAGTGGTATTGCTAGGTCATGGGGAAAATCTATATTCAAATACTTTAGGAACTGCCAAACAGTCCTCCACAGTGGCTGTACCATTCTACATTCCCACCAGCAGTGAATAAGTGTTCCTATCTCTTCACATCCTTTTTAACCGTTGTAGTTCTCAGTCTTTTTAATAGTCACCATTCTGATAGGTGTGAAACGATATCTCATTGTAGTTTTGGTTTGCACTTCCCTAATCGCTATAGATATTGAACATTTTTTCATGTGTTTTTTTGCCACTTGTATTTCTTCTTTGGACAAATGTCTGTTCAAGTCTTTTGCCCATTTTTCAATCAGGTCGTTTCTCTTTTTATTGTTGAGTTATAGCATCTCTTTATATATCATGGATATTAAACCCTTATTAGACATGTGATTTCCAAATATTTTCTCCCATTGAGTAGGCTGCCTTTTCACCCTTTTGACAAAGTCCTCTGAGGTGCAAAATATTTAATTTTGAGGAGGTCTCATTTATCTATTTTTTCTTTAGTTGCATGTGCTTTGGGTGTAAAGTCCAAGAAACTACCACCTACCACAAGTTCTTTAAGATGTTTCCCTACATTTTCTTCTGGTAGTTTCATGGTCCTGGCTTTTATATTTAGGTCTCTGATCCATTTTGAGCTGATTCTTGTTAGAGAGAGAGATAGGAGTCTTCTTTCATTCATTTGGTTATGGATATCCAGTTCTCCCAGCACCATTTGTTGAAGAGACTATTTTGTCCCATCAACATGGAGTTGGTAGGTTTGTCAAAAACCATTTGGATATAATGGTGAGGGTTGATTTCTGGACTCTCAATTCTATTCCATTGATTGATGTGTCTATCTTTTTCCCAGTACCATGCTGTTTTGACCACTGTAGCTTTGTAATATGTTTCAAGGTCAGGCAGTGAAATTCCTCCCATGTTGCTCTTCTTCTTTAGAATGGTTTTGGCTCTTAGGTTACACTTTCCCTTACAAATGAATTTGGTAATTACCTTTTCTATTATTGTAAAGTAAGCCATTGGAATTTTGATTGTTATTGCATTGAATCTATAAATCAGTTTGGGTAGGATTGACATCTTCACAATATTTAGTCTTCCAATCCATGAATACGGAATGTCTTTCCATTTGTCTAGGTCTTCATTGATTTCTTTTAGCATTGTTTTGCAGTTTTCTGCATATAGGTCATGAGCTTTGATTAAATTGATTCCTAGGTATTTGAGTCTTTTTGTTGCTATTGTAAATGGAATTTCCCCCCCTAATTTCCTCCTCAGATTGTTCAATACTAGTGTACAGAAACATTACTGATTTTTTTGTGTTGATCTTTTATCCTGCCAATTTGCTGAACTCATTTATTAGCACAAGTAGTGAGAATTTTACTTCCTTATTTCCTATTTGGATGCCTTTTTCCCTCCTTGGCTAATTGCTTTACCTAGAACTTCTAGTACGATGTTGAATAACAATGGTGAAAGTGAATATCCTTGTCTTGTTCTGGATCTTCGAGGGATTGCTTTCAGCCTTTCCCCCATTGAGTACAATGTGGCTGTGGGTTTTTCATATATGCCTTTTATCATATTGAGGGATTTTCTTCCTATTCCTATCTTTCAAAGTGTTTTTATCAAGAAACAATGCTGGATTTTATTGAATGCCTTTTCTGCATCAATTGGGATGATCATGTGTTGTTGTTTTTTTTCATTCAGTTCAGTTTGTTAATGTCATTTATTATGTTGATTGATTTTTTTTTTATGTTGAACCACCCTTGCATGCCAGGAATAAATCCCACTTGGTCATAATGTATAAGTCTTTGATATGCTGTTGGATTCTATGTGCAAGTATTTTGTTGAGAATTCTTGCATCTATATTCATTAGAGAGGTTGGTCTGTAATTTTCTTTTTTTGAGGTGTCTTTATCTGGCTTTAGTATTAGGGTGATGTTGGCTTCATAAAATGTGTTGGGTAATATTCCTTCCTCTTTATTTTTCAGAAGAGTTTAAACAGGTTTGGTGTTAATTCTTCTTGAACTGCTTGGTAGAATTCACCTATGAAGCCATTTGGTCCTGGAATTTTCTTTGTTGGTAGATTTTTGATGACCGATTCAATCTCTTTAAATGTGATTGGTTTCTTAAGTTCTTGTATTTCTTGTAGCATCAGTGTAGGTTGTTTGTGCATTTCTAGGAATTTGTCTATTTCATCTAGGTTTTCTAATTTGTTGGCATACAGTTTCACATATCTTCTTATGATCCTTTTTATTTCTGGGGGATCAGTCTTAAATTCACCCCTTTGATATATGATTTTATTTATTTGCATCTTCTCTCTCTTTTTTTTATTTTTTCCTTTATTGGTCTAGCTAGGGGTTTGTCATTCATAGAGAAGGGTGGCTATTGATCATAGAATGCTTGGAGACTCATACTTCTGCATTTTAACACATTTTGATTTTCCATGAAGTCACCACCAAGCTCTAATTGTAGAATCACAGCAACAACATTAAGGCCATTAAGTCCATTAAGTCTATTCTTATCACCACATACAATCCTGGCCACATCTAACTCCCTTCTGAGGCAAAAAGGACTTGTCAAGATCAGGGAAGATGTTAACATCAGATGTTGAAATGTTAACATCTGAAAAGATTTTCTGATCAACTTTTCCCACATTGTTCTTAGAACCACATACATGTCGTGAATATATGAATATCAAACTGAATAAAACTAAATTTGGAACATATAAAAAGATGAAGAGGTATATGCTTATCTTTTTTGTCTCTTGAAAATAACATCAGCTGATCTTCAAAACAGCCCATGAACTAAGTAACACTATTATTCTGTATATTAGAAAGGTAAACCTAAGAATTTGCTTAATATTATGCATCCCCTTCTTGATTGAAAGACTGCATACTTAGATCCAGGTAATCTATATGCCCCTGAATAAAACAACAGTAACAAGGAGAATGTCTAGCTCTGAAGGATTGAGGAGACATCTTCCTGTGCCTTCTTTTTATAACTGGACACCCATTCACAGGTCACTTGTTTCTGAAAATATTCCTTTCTACAGAGACTGCTGGAGGGAGAGAAAAAATGTTGTAATTTAACCCAGAGCTTAGAATAACCTCTAAAACATTATTGGAGAGGATAGAATCTGGAAAAGAACTATAATTTAAAAGCTTCAGGGTTTTCTCTGATTCTCCTTTTATACGATTTGTGGACATAAAGTCATTATGCAGATGTTCTTTTCATTGAGAGACCACTTTGATAAACCTTGAAGCTTTTCAAAGTTAAAGCAAATTTGAAAATAGAGAAATTCAAGACAATGTAGACCCAACGGCTGAACGACTCCCATAATAATGAAAAGGCTGTTTCCATTTTAGTTAGCATTTCATTTTATATTATCATCTTACTGTATTAATATATTCTTTTAAGAAAAAATATTTTCACATTAAGATTTAGATGAATTTATCTCTGAAAAATATTGATCATACTTGAAATACGGTTATGAGTTCTTCCATAATTGGGGCAGAGGTAAAGCGGATAGACCCAGAAGATAGAAGGAAATGTATTATTTCCATTTGAGGCTATTGTAGGGATCCCGATAGGAAGTAGAATGAAATTTCTAAAGCTCAAACTTGACTGTATTATAGAAGTACCACATGTGGTGTTTTCCATAAATAATAAACTAGACTTTGGATAATGTTTTGATGTTGGACTATTGTGTTAATGTAAGGGGCTGAGAGGATGCAGATATTAAAGCCTAATTTCATGTGGGATCTCGTGGAGTTTGCCCTGAAATAAATAGACTTCCCTAGCATCAATCACTCCAAAAAGAAAGGCCACCTTCCCATGAAGGAGTATAAGGCTCCAGATTTACCATCCCATTGTTAACAATTAGAAAACTGACCAAAACATATGAAATAATTGTTTTTAGACCCTGTACAATAGACAGTGCAGTATTTTCTGAAATAAGATCAACAAATGAGGTGAGCCCCACAGATACCTTGGCTTTCTTCCTGGAGGTATTATCAAACCATGGCACAGTGAATGGGAACTCAAACATAACCTGGCATTCTTATTGAGTTAGAGATACAGAGATTGGAATACAGGAAGGCTGGCTGGGATGGCTAGAGTTTGCAAAACAAATTAACAAGACAAGGAAGATAAGCAGGGATATAGCTCAAGAAATATGCATATGAAAACACTATCAATCTAAAATTCTATATCCTGCAAATATATCATTCAAAAATGAAGGAAAAATTTAAAAAAATGCTGAAGTGGCTATATTAATATCAGATCAAGAAGACTTTAGAACAAGAAATATTAACAGGTATAAAGAGATATTTTTCACAATAATAAACAGATCATTTAATCAGAAAGTCTTAATCCTAAATGTGTGTATACCTAATAACAGATATACAAAATAACATGGGGTGAAAACATGGAAAACTGAAAGGACAAATAGACACTAACAATAGGATAATTCATAACTCCTTTTTTTTTTATTAGAACAAGTATACAGCAACATCGATAGGGATTTAGATAGAATGCTATCAGCCAAGTTGACCTAATTGACATATATCTACAGAACACTTCACCCAACAGTAGTACAATGCACATTCTTTGAAAGTGTGCATGGAAACTTCATCAAGCCACAAAGCAAACCTCAACTAATTCTAAAATTGATATCTGACCATAGTGAAATGAAATCAACAACAAAAAGCTATCGGGAATATCCCCAAATACTTGGAAATTAAACCATACATTTCTAATTAACTTACATATAAAGGAAGAAATCACAAGAGAAGTTAGAAAATATTTGTAACCAAATGAAAACACAACTTACCAAAATTTATGGGAAGTAGCTAAAACACTGCTTGGAGGTTATTTTAAATGCTTATATTTGGGAAGCAGATGTGGCTCAAGCGATTGGGCTCCCATCTACTATAGGAGGTCCAGGGTTTGATTCCCAGGGCCTCCTGGTGAAGGCAAGCTGGCCTGCATGGCGAGCTGGCCCAAGCAGAGAGCTGGTCCACATGGAGTGCTGGCCTGCGTGGAGAGCTGTCGCAGCAAGATGACACAACAAAAAGAGACACAGAGAAGAGACAATAAGAGATACAGCAGGCCAGGGAGCTGAGGTGGTGCAAGAGATTAAATGACTCTCTCCCACTCTGGAAGGTCCCAGGATCAGTTCCTGGTGCTGCCTAAAGAGAAGACAAGCAGACACAGAAGAACACACAGAGAGCAGACAGCGAGCACAAAAAAAAATGAAGGCGGGGGAGGGGAATAAAATAAATAAATCTTTTAAAAAAATAAATGCTTATATTAGAAAAGCAGAAATGTCTAAAATCAATGACATAATTTTCCCATTTAAGAAGGTATAGTAAGAATAACACCAAAGTCAGGAGAAGAAAGAAAATAGATAAGAGAAGAAATCAGCAATGGTCCCTGTTACAGTTGAATTGAACAGCCCCCTCCCCGCACCCCCCCCAAAAAAAGATATGTTGAAGTCTTAATATCCAGTATCACAGAAAGAGATTTTATTTGGAAATAGGGTTACTTCAGACAGAATTAGTTAAGTTAAAATGAGGTCATACTGGAGTAGGGTGGGTCCCTAATTCAACGTAACTGGTATCTTTATAAGTAGGGGAGAGGAAGCATAGATGGAAAACGGAGAATGCCATGTGACAATTGAGGCAGACAATACCAGGAATTGCCAGTAAACCAGAGGAGAAGCATGGGACAGACTCTTCCCTACAGACTTCGGAGGAAACTTGGCCTTTTTGACACCTTGATTTCAGACTTCAAGCCTCCAGAACTCTGAGAATAAATTTCTGCTGCTTAAGCAACCTGATGGAAAAGAATTTTAAGATGGCAAGATGAGATTTTCAGTGGGGCAAAACAGTGAAGTGTAGCGTTTGTTGGCTGAAGTGGCAAGTCACATTAGGATATACATGAGAATCATTTAAACATTTTCTGGAGATTTCTAGAAATTTGTGGACAAGGAAACTTGGGAAAATATTCATCTTTCTGCAGTCAAGTAGGTTTGGAACTCAGATTTAGGAATGAAGAAATATGTCATCTCACACATTAGTGAGGTGTGGAATATTTTAGTCAATTTTGGTAAAGCTGTTTTCTCTTTTCTCTGTGGTTAAGAATGGGCATCATTAGAAGGTGTTTTCACTATGAGGAAAGGATGATGTGGTTAATTTAGAAGAGAACTGGTTGGCTGGACATCAGAGTTCAGGGGACATCAAGGAACCAATTTTTGTAGACCATGGTCACTTTTAGATTTTGGAAAGTCTTGCTAGAATTCTGTTCTTCTGCTTTCTAATATGAGGTCTTTCCTATATATGATGCTTTTTAAATGACTAATAGTATACAGAAAAATGAACAATTGGGAAGTTATTTCTTCAATAAATATTTATTATTTTCACTGTGCTGGGCAGTCTTTTAAGTTTTGGAGACCCAAGAATGAACAAGAGAGACATGTTCTTAGCTCTCACGGAATATACCTTCTAATGCAAGGATAAATAGAAAACAAATATCTGAAAAAGTAAATGCACAAGATCATTTCAGTACTATAAAGAAGAAAAGGGTGACGTGGTCAAGTGAGTGGTAGAGACGTGGGAGCACATTAGGTAAGGTGTCAGCGAGGTCCACTTTATACAAGTGGCATCTGAGCTGAGCCCTCAATGATGAATGACAACCAGCCATGTGAAGATGAGTGGTAAGAACCTTCAGACAGAGAAATGTACAAGCTTTCAGGCTGGAATATGCTGACCGAAGCTGAATCTTGCCTAGAAGAGGTTGCCATGAAGAACAAAGGAAGTTTGAGCCCAACTCTGGAGACCTATTTTGGTCCTCCTTTCACCACTGTTTTATTCTGGTCTTCAATTTTTACATCATTAAAGAGGTATTAAAAAGCTCCTCTCTCATCCCCAAAACTTATAGGACAGCCAGAAAATTGGATAAGATTACTTCTGTGAAAGCAAGCTAAAAATCTAAAAAGCATCCTCCCTGCATGGGAAGGTGAAGATTAGAAGGCCCATTGAAAGTTGAAGAGCTGCCTGATCCCAACAGGGGCAGAAAGAGCACCACTAAAGCTTCCTTAATGCTGGCTCATTTACTCACACATACTTGAAAAGCAATAAAAAGGGATGGCTTGGCCTTTGCAACAGGATTAGGGTTAGTTTAGGAAAACAAGTTGTTTGGCCCGCTGAAAGGAAAATGCTAGGGCAGAGTGGAATGTGGCCCAGTACTTCATTATTCCTTGGTACAGCAGGAAGTAAGAGATATTCTCAGTCAGTGATATAGTTTAACCCCAAACCAAACTGTACCTAAATTGTACCCAATCCCAGAACTACTTTCTGACTGAAATGGGGCAAATGCTTTAGGGATATGTTCATAAAGGTTTTGTTCAGGCTGCAGGCAATCAATGCATTAGGAAGCTTGAAAATAGCTTTTCTTTTGTTTATAAGAAAAGAAAAACCATTTGAGTTTTTGACTCCAGTTTTGGGGACAGTTTTTAAAGAGAGGTTCCAGCCTCACTGAATTTGCCATGACAGTGAGGTAGCACACAAGTGCATGCATACACACACACAAACACACACACATGTTGGCATTTTGAGGGTGCCTGTTTGTTATTCACCCAGGATGGTTCCAGCTAAATGAAACAGAATAAGATGGAAATGATTTCCAGAAGACACAGGTACACCAAAAGGAACCCATCGTTTTGGGGGAATTGAAAAAAGGTTAATGAAATTACATGATGGTCTACAACACTCTTCATGAATAACCATGAGAAGACTAAAAGTAAGACAGCCCTCCAAAATGCTGAGTATTTATGAAGCAATGGAACATGTACATAGATCATTTATTGGGGACATCTCAGGCAGTTTGAATGGTTATCTCATTAAGGGAAGTACTTGTTATCTGTAAATATATAGATGGGGATGTAGCTCCCATTAAATGATATAATTTATGTTTGGCACTTAATGTAGCATCCTTAATCTAAATCTTGTACTGCAGTAATTCCATCTCACCATCATCTCTGAAATGACCTAAGACCCGGTGTACCCATTTAGACAGGTGACAGGCAAGATTGAGGAATGATACAAGCTGAGCATAAAACTAGCTCCTTTCCTTAAAGGGTCTCAAAGCCTATTTAAGGCAAAGGTTGCAAATCTGTAGCCCAGCCTTCAAAAAACATTTCTGTTGCCCTTGATTCCTTTCCATTCTTCATTTTAAAAAGTTGTATTAGTAGTCTGTATTTTAAAACTGGGATATTACTCATATTTCCAACCTATCTTGAGAAATAGGAAGATCCAGCAATACCAGGCTTGTGTTCTTGCATGGCTATGATTAGTTGGAGTTGAGTAGCAACTCCCCCTTTAGACTAGACATATGGTTTTCGTTTCCCCATATCTCTGCCTAGCCCACTTCATTTATATACTTTTCCTGCCTGCCTCCTGTAAGCATTTGCATTATAACATACGATTTGGAGACTTTATATATGCTTGTCCTCTTAACACTACTCTCCTTGCTTTAGGATGGAAGTGAGGAAGCAGGGTTGGGTACCCACAGCATATCTCCGACTTCCAAACAGGTTGTGTGCTAAAATCAGTTGTGAGTCAGTTATCTGGAACCTAAACACATTTATCCACATGATAAGTACTATTGATTCAATTTTATAAATATTAATTGAACACCTTTTATATGCAAATCACTGTACAAGGCAGATGGGTGGAAGGCACATGGAACAAAAGACATGGCACTTTCCCTTAAGAAGTCCAGGTGAGGCCTTTAATATCTATTTAACACATAGTGTATTTGAAGTGAAAAGAGTAGAAAATATTTAAGTCATTTGTAATCACTTGCTAGAATAGAAAAAAATTAAATTGCTTGTTACCATGTTTTGTCTTGAAATCTGGCTCCTATGGATAAACAAGAATAATTAGAGGGAAGCGGGTGTGGCTCAGTGGATAGAGCTCCCGTTTACCATATGGGAAGCCCCGAGTTCGCTTCCCGGGGCCTCCTTGTGAGGGCAGGCCAGCCCGCGCGGTGCGGTGGGCTGATACAGCAGGACCTCACAGCAAGGGGGAGATAAGCAGACACGGAGAAGACACACAGCGAATGGACACAGCAAGCACAAGCAGCAAGGAGGGGATAAATAAATAAATAAATAAATCTTTAAAAAAAAAAAAAGAATAATTAGAAGTAGATGGTGAATAATGTCAAGATTCTAAAGGAGACTTTTGAGTAATTGTAAGGAATTTACAGGTTAATGGTACTTATTCCCTTGGCATCATTCTTATTAAAATATTTTTAGAAGATTTGGAACCAGAATATTCTTTTTCTATATATTTTTTGGGAGATTCGAAGAGTGGAGTGGAGGGAAAACAGAAAGGTGAACAGGGAAAGGAAAATAGAAAAGGAAAATGAATAGGAAGAGAAAGATGGAAAAGAATTAAATAGGATATGAGTGTACAAGAAAAAGTAAAGTCCTGAGTTTGAATTAAGATGAGAGAGAGAGAGTGAGAGAGAGAGATGTGTTTCTGGGACTTTGTATGTATTCTTGATCTGAATTTTGATGTAGACCTTTGTCTTATCAAACTCAACAATGCCCTTCACTTTGGGAAATCCAAAGATCAATTTTCAGTCTTAATTTTATTTCATTTATCAGAGGCATTTGACACAGGTGATCACCCAGTACCTCTAGTAATACTTTGACTTCCAGGACACCACAGGCTCCTGGTTTTCTTCCTGCCCATTGGCTGCTCCTTTTAAGGTTCTTCTGCTGGCTCCTTCTGATTCACCCAACCCCTTAATGTTAGATTGTTCCCAAGGCTCATTGTTTTTACCTCTTTGCTTCTCTACTTACCTTTACTCCCTTGGTGATCTCATATGCATCATGGCTTAAATACGAACTGCATGCTGATGACCCCCAAATATATACCTGAACTCCAGACTTGTGCATCTACCACATACTCAACATCTCCGCTTGGATGTCTAATAGACATCTCAATCTTAACATCCACAAAACCAAATTCCTCATCTTCTCAAAGCTGTTTCTCCCTCAGTATTTTTTTGAACTGTATTTTTAATTATTTATTTATTTTTAATATGATAAACTTTAATTTTAAAGAGGTTTTAGATTACCGAAAAGTTACATCAAATGTATGAGGGATTCCTACATAACCTTCCTCCCCAACCCACATCTTCCCCAATTAATAACATCTTACAATTGCATGGTACATTTGTTACAATTGATGAATAAATATTGAAGCATTGCTACTAACCAAGGTCTATAGTTTACATTGTGGTTTACAATTAATTCCAATGCCCTAAAAATGCCCTATGTTCTTCTATTATTTCCTCCTCCTCCACTCATAACCTCTGGTAGCCACTATCTCTATATCAATGTTACATGCTCTTCCATTACTACAATATTCATAAGTTTATTCTGTCCATGGTTGCACTCCCCCCTTATGTTTGTTCATTCCTCAACCTTGAGAATTTGGGGATGGTGATGCCCGCTCTGCCTCAGATTTTAGGGGGCTTAGACCTGATGGGGCAGATGGAAAGAACTGTTTTGCTTGCAGTTGTAGATATTCTGATTTTTGGGGATAGGGGTTGTCCCTCATCATCATTTTGTTAATTGTCCTGGGCGAGCCTGATGACCTGGAGAGTAGTTGTTGGCCACAACTCTTCTGAGATTTAGGGCTCAACCAGCATATGAACAGGCCAAAGATTTAAGCCTCTGAGACATATATTTAATGGGTATAGTGCTAATTATAGGCTTAAATAAAAGGGGTAGAAGAATCATGTGTGGGGAAATTATAAATGAGTCTAACTCTGTTACATTAGGGAAATAGGTTGTCATGTATTACTAGGTAAGGCCCACTGACAGCATGCTGATTTCAAGGGATTGTATGCCTTGCCTATAGCACCCAGATGGCTCTAGAGCCCTCAGGAGTAACCTTATTTGATGCTTTGTTCACAGTGGCAGTTAGTGAGATCTGCCCAAGACATGCATAAGTGTAAGTCTACAATGACCATCTGACTCATTCTGAAATCTCTTAGCCATAAAAACTCTTTTTTACTTGATGTTTCCCCTTTTTGGTCAAGGTCTTTTGCCAAATACATCACTGGTTGGTGCTTGGTATTAATCCCTTGGAGCCAGGAAGGCTTATCCCTGGGACTCATGTCCTTGCTGATGTATTCTTTAAAAATTATTATTTTTATTGTGGTAGCATATATATATATATATATATATATATATATATATATCATTAAATTTGCCATTTTAACCATTTTAAGTGTACAATTCAATATAATTACATTTACAATGTTTTGGTACCATCACCACTATCTATTACCAAACATTTTCATCACCCAAAACAGAAACCCTGTATCCACTAAGCAATAATTCCATTCTACCTCTCCTCAGTCCCTGGTTATCTCTATATTCTGTCTTGATGAATTTATTTATTCTATATATTTCATATAAGTGGAATTATACAATATTTGTCATTTTGTGTCTGGCTTATTTCACTTGCTGTAATGTTTTCAAGGTTCACCCATGTTGTAGCATGGCCTAATGGGTACATTGTTTCTGCTTGAGGTGATGAAAAAATTGAGGTAATGGATGTTGATGATGGTAGGACAATATGTTGAATGTAATAAATATCACTGAATTGTACACTTGAAAGTGTTTAAAATGGGAAATTTTTAGTTGTATATATGTTACTGCAATAAAAAGTTTTTAAAAACATCATTCTTTTTTATGGCTGAATAGCATTCCATTTTATCTATATACCATATTTTGTTTCTCTGTTCATCTTTTGATGACACTTAGGTTGTTTCCAATTTTTAGTCTATTGTGACCAATGCTGCTATGAACATTAGTGTACAAATATCTGTTCAAGTTCATGCTTTCAATTCTTTGTGGGATATACCTAGCAGTTGTATTGCTGGGTCATATGGTAATTCTATGTTTAGCTTTTTGAGGAACCACTAAACTGTTTTCCACAGTGACTGCACTATTTTGCCTACCCACTAGCAGTGCATGAAAGTCCTGATTTCTCTACATCCTGTCTAAGACTTATTTTTTATTTTTTTAGTAATAGCCATCCTGGTGGATTTGATATTGGAGATGGTATCTCATTTTGGTTTTGATTTGCATTTTCCCAATGGCTAATGATGTTGAACATGTTTTCATGTGATTATTGCCTATTTGTATAACTTCTGAGAAATGTCTAGTCAAGTCCTTTACCCATTTTTTAATTAGACTGTTTGTCTACTTGTTATTGAGTAGTTGGAGTTTTTTTATATATATATTCTGGATATTAAAAGACCCATAACAAATATATGATTTGCAACTTTCATTCTTTTGATTATCTTTTCACTTTCTTGATAATGTCTTTGATGCACAAAATTTTTAAATTTTGATGAGCCCATTTATCTATTTTGTTGTTGTTGTTTGTGTTTTGGTATCCTATATCAGGATACATTGTCAAATACAAGATTCTGAAGATTTTCCTTATGTTTTCTGCTAATATTTATGTGACTTTAGCTCTTGTATTTAGATCCTTGGTCCATTTTGCATTAATTTTTGTAACTGGTGTTGGGTAGGGGTCCAATTTCTTTCTTTTGCATATAGATATCCAGTTTCCCCGGTACCATTTGTTGAAGAGAGTATTCTTCCCCTCCCCCTAAGTGAATTTGGCACCTAAGTAAAAAATCAATTGGCCATAGATGAGTGGATTCAGGTTACTATCCTTACATGGCCCAGAATTCTCTGCAATAGATGGACTGGCCTTGCTACAAATGTAGATCTAGGAGTCTACATTGTCATTCTCCTATTGGAGCATCTCATAAACTAGACACAACATTTTTTCCCAACACAGGTAACTCTAATCCCAAAAGTTCTGCTAGATCATATGTCCCAAGTAGCAGGTCTAGTTATACAGCACTTTGGATCTCAATCCTTTTCTACTCTGGGACCCACTGAAAACTGAAAGTCTTCCATTTTGCTGAGTAAATGGGTGGAATATGCTGCATCCAGAACCTAAAAAGGCCTACCAGGCATTGTGTTTCTTTCTTCCTTAGTGATGGGAGGTTTGGAATGTAATACTTTGTCATTTACTTTGGAGAGGATGTCCCAGCATACCCCAGATCACTGGACTTTAAAAAGTTTCACTGATGTGTAAAGCCCCTGAATCTTCATAACATTTATTGCCCAACCTTTGGAGCATATTTGCCACTTTTCACCCACATAATGTAATTAACATGATGTCATTGATTTAGTGGGCCAATGTAATGTTCTGCAGAATGCACATATGACCCAGGTCCCTACAGACTATATTTTGACAGAAGGTAAAGGTGGGAGAGTTAACATAGTTTTAGGGCAAGATGGTAAATGTATTCTGCAGTCTGTCCCATGTGAATGCAAATGCCTCTGATCCCCCTTCCTGATAGGTTTGGAAAATAATGTATTTGACAGATTAATATACATACACAATGTACCTAAGAATTTGTTAACTTGTCCTAGCAAAGATATCACACCTGGCACTGCAGCTGCAATTGGGGATACTTGTTGAATTGAGTTTTCGGTAATATATTACCATTCTCCAGGTTTTCATAGTGGCCATATTGGTGAATTAAATTGTGATGTGTTGGAGACCATCACCTCTGCATTCTTTAGATATTTAAGCATGGTGCTAATCTGTCATTCCCCTGGGATGTAATTGGTTTTTTGTTTTGTTTTTTTTTTTCAGGGGAGAGCGCAAACGCAGTCCCCCACTGCCACAAATTATGCAGTCGAGTTTCCCACATTTGGGGAAATTGCAGGGGTCAGCACATCCGGAGTGCAATGGATAAGCCTCGCCCTGGGAAAACCACCTTCGTGATCATGGTATCTCCCCTGCCAGGTAAGTATGTAATTGGTTTTGATTTACTAAATTCACTGGAGGTGGAGAAAGGGAAGTTTCTTAGACTTCCACTTGGCTTTTCCCACTATAAAAGCTCTTATCCCACTTAGAAGCCATGCATGGGTTTGGACAACTACCAAATATGTTTATCTCATTTATAAATTTAGAGACTGGAGAAATTACCGTGGAGTAGGTTTGTGGACCCCAGTAGCTCCATAGTAATCAGGACCTGGGTCAAACTACATTGATTACATGGTTTCCATATATCTTCACTTTAACAGGGGGGCTTTGATGCTTTGGATCACCAGATATCAATGTTAATTTGGACTCTGTGTACAACAGTTCTCAAAATATTTGGATATTCCTCTTTCCACATTATATAGCTTCTTTAGTAAATGGCTGTAGGTCCTTTTATAGAAAAACTAGGGGAGTCATTACCAAATAATTTTACCAGTGTTGCAGGGTCCTTCCTCCTCGGGCATGTACTTTCCATCAGTTAATGTAATACAAATCTGAGAATGGCTCAGGTCTGGACATTGGGTAAGAAACTGTGAACTTTTATTGGGGTATCCACCTTCAGCCTCCTGATCATCTATCCTTGTTTTTGGGGGGGGTTATAGAGTTTGTGTACTATATCACAGGGTGTCAGCATATCTTGACATTTCAGATACCTTATTCTATCAATCATCTCATTGCTCTTTGTAGGTCAGCTTCCTTGACTGCCACTTTTACCTTACTATTCATTGTGATGATTGTATTCACCTTACTTTGTCAATTAAATGCAGCCACCTGGCTTCTATTACTTGGTGATCTTCTTATCCCATTGTTAACAGGGAACCAAATCCTTTAATAGGGGTTCTTAGCAAGGGGTCCATGAGCTTGAATTGGAATTCAGAAAAGCACTATTCTTGTGGGGATGTGTTGGTGCAGGTATGGTATATTTATTAAATAATACACAGTAATGTATGGACTTAGTAAGAGGTCCATGGTTTTCACCTGACTGGCAAAGGGTCCGTGGAACAAAAAAGGTTAAGAACCCCTTCTTTAACAGAATTTGTTGCCATGGTCTACCAAGCACAGCTGGCACTGAACTTCTTAACTAGATACTAGTGCTCCTTTCATTAACACATACCTTATCACTTTGGTAAATAGATCGTCCTCCAGGCCCTTCTGCCGAATATTGTAGCTGGTGGGTTTTCTGGTCTTATGTAGTATATCCACTCTAGCAGGCTCACTTCTCTGAACCTTATGATCACTTCCTCATCCATATGTCTCATTTCTTCCTCATTAGCTGTGGGCTATTGCTTGTACATGCTTCCAAGAGCTATCCTAGCAACATATTAGCACCATCTCCAGAGATGTTTGACAGGGTGGAAATCTTGTAACACAGGAAAATGCTTGCATATTGATAAACTCTCCCTTTTCCAACTTTATATTCTGTTCCTCTTGATCTAGCACCCTCCGGACTCAATTGCAGTTTCTATCCTCTGGCCCAGAACTTCTCCAGTTGTATTATGTTGTAACTTTTCCCATGGTCTGGTGGCCAGGAGGGATGGCAGGGTGACACATGAAGGGATGTATATTATTTTGCAAGGCAGAAGCTGCTATATCATTTTCAAGAAAAAATGGGGTGGGAAATACTAGTCTTTAAGAGTTAAGATTGAGTGGAACACTTCTGAATGTCTACAGGGTCAAGGGAATTTGAGGGAATTTGAAGATTCAAGATTTTCCAGTGTATCAACCAAGATGTCCCCAACTCAAGTTCCAATGCCCCACTCCTTCCCAGTCAGGGCCTTGCTCTTCCTATAGCAGACATACTGGTGCTGAGACCTACCCTTCTCTGTAGTTCCACCTGTGTCTGGTCCTCAGCTTTTTTTGCCCTCTGCATCAAGGAGATGAGTCTTTTTTTATATTACCAAAGAGGCCCACGGGTTTTCACAATTCACCTTATATTGGACATATTTCAGCCTTAGGCTTTCATTTCCATCTCCATTAGTAGAAGCTTTAACAATTACACCAAAATTACATATCAGTGATGGGATTCTTATTTTTGAGTTTTGTAATCCAGCTCTCAAATCCCATTTTACAGTTGTCTTTCTATAACCACTTTTGGCATGAATTTGTCCCAGATTGGCTTTCTCAGAGACTTTGGGATTTGTATGCAGGAGGATTATTGAGGAGAGCTTTCAGTAAGCACACCCATGAAGAATGAGAGACAGGATTGGGCAGAGTTGAATTTTGACAGAGCTGCAGCAGAGGCCTCGGTTGATAGTGTGGTGAACTCGAGCTGTGATGCTCTTCATAGTTGTCTTAATTATGTCAAGAGCCTTTGC
>JAQZBX010024603.1:0-30123 GCA_029593785.1 Cabassous unicinctus
CCCCCCCCCGCAAAAAGACCATATTCTGAGTCATGAAACAAGTCTCAATAAACTTAAAAGGATTCAAGTGATACAAAGTATGTTCTGTGAACACAATGCATTAAACTAGAATTCAACAACAGAAAGATCTCTGGAAAATAAAAAAACATGTATGGAAATTAGTTACTTCTAAATAACCCATGGGTCAAAGAAGAAATCACAAAGGAAATTAGAATGTATTTTGAATGGAGAGAAAATGAATATGCAATATACAAAAATATGTGGGATGCTACTAAGTAGTACTTAGGGGAAATTTTATGGCACTAAAAGAATGGTTGATACCATTTGACAATCAACAACCTTAACTTATACCTTAAGAAACTATAAAAACAAGAACAAACAAAATCCATTGCAAGCAGAGGAAAGAAATTAGTAAAGATCAAAGCTAAAAACAGAAAAGTAGAAAACCAAAAATACAGAAAAATCAATTAAACCAAAAACTGATTCTTTGAGATCAATAAAATTGATAAATCACAAGCCAGGTAGAATAGGAAAGAAAACAAGAGAAGTGATATTACTACAGATTTTACACATACTATAAATAAAAATAAGGGAACATTATTAACTTTGTGCAAATAAATTCAAGAACTTAGATGAAATAGAAAAAATTCTTGAAAAACACAAACTATTAAAGCTCACTCTAGAAGAAACAGATAACCTGAACAGAAATTGAATTTAATCTTCCGACAAAGAAACTCAAGGCCTAGATGGCTTCACTGGTTAGTTCATCAAAATATTTAACAAAGGGGAAGCGGCTGTGGCTCAATTGGTTGGGCTCCCGTATACCACGTGGGAGGCCCCGGGGGTTCGATTCCAGGGGCCTCCTGGTGAGGGCAAGCCAGCCTGCGCAGCGCAGTGGGCTGACACAGCAAGATGATGCAACAAAGGGAGACAAGCAGACACAGAAAAACGTGCAGCAAATGGACACAGAGAGCACAAGCAGCAAGGGAAGGCTAAATAAAAATAAATCTTAAAAAAAAATATATATATATTTAACAAAGAAATAATAACAATTCTACATATACGCTTTCAGAAAGTAGTAGAAGGGTGAATACTTCCTAACTCATCTATAGGGTCAACATTACAATGATAACAAAACCAGACAAAGACATTACAAGAAATGTACAGATGAGTATCTCATGTGTATGCAAAAAATCTAAACATTACTTTAGCAAACTGATTCTAATGACATATAAAAAAGATAATATATCATGACCAAGTTTAGACCAACCAGTTTATCTAATTCACTCTATTAACAAAACCCCTAAGATTACCTCAATAGATGCATAAAAGCATTTGACAAAATTTCAGCATCCATTCCTGATAAAAATGCTTATGCTCAGCAAACTGAGTAGAAGGAAACTCCCTCAACCCAATAAAGGGTATCTATGGAAAACCTACAGCTAACATCATACATAATGGTGAAATACTGAATACTTCCCACTCAAGATCAGGAACAAGGCAAGGATGGCTGCTCCTAACACTTCTATTCAACATTATACTGGAGGTTTCATTCAGTACAATATGACAAATAAAAGTCACCCGAATTGGGAAGAAAAAAGTAAAACTGTCTTTATTCACAGGTGACATGGTAACAATGTAGAAAATCCAATAGAATCTACCGAAAAATTTTTAGACTAAGTGATTTTAGCAAAGTTATAGGAATCAGGATCAATAAACATAAATCAATTCAATTTCTTATACTAGAAAATATCTGAAATTTAAAACTTAAAAACATACAATTTACAATAGCAGCAAAAAAATGAAATATTTAGGGATAAATATGAGAAAAGATTTGAAAGACCTGTACACTAAAATTACAAACTACTGCTGAGAAAAATTAAAGATCTAAATAAATAGGGAGGGAAGCGGGAGTGGCTCAGTCGATAGAGCCCCCGTTTACCATATGGGAGGCCCCGGGTTCGCTTCCCGGGGCCTCCTTGTGAGGGCAGGCCGGCCCGCGCAGCCTAGTGGGCTGATGCAGCAGGACCTCACAACAGGAAGCGGGTGTGGCTCAATGGATAGAGGCCCCGTTTATCATGTGTGAGGCCCCGGGTTCGCTTCCCGGGGCCTCCTTGTGAGGGCAGGCCAGCTCGCGCGGCGCGAGGGACTGATGCAGCGGGACCTCACAGCAAGGGGAAGATAAGCAGACACAGAGAAGACACACAGCGAATGGACACAGCAAACACAAGCAGCAAGGGGGGGGATAAATAAATAAATAAATAAATCTTTAAAAATTAAAAAATAAATAAATAAATAAATAGGGAGATACGCTATGTTCATACGTTGAAATACTAAATTTTTTTAAAGTTTTTTTGTTGTTGTTGTTGAGATACCGGGGCCAGGGACTGAATATGGGACCTCGTATGTAGGAAGTTGGTGCTCAACCACTGAGCCACATCTGCTCTTGAAATACTAAGTATTTTTAAAAAGTCAATTCTCCTTAAATTGATACATAGATTCAACACAATCCCAATTAAACTCCCCACTCTACTTTCTGGAAGAAACTGACTAGTTTTGAAATGCAAAGAATTTCAGAATAGCCAAAACAACTTTGAAAAAGGACAGTTGGAAGACTAACACCAGCTGATTCTAAGACTTATTATAAAGCTATGGTCATCAATAGAATATGGTATTTATTGGCTTCAAGATAACCAGATCAATGGAAAAAAAAGAGTCCAGAAATAGACCCACACATATATGGACAACTAATTTTCAATAAAAGTGAGAAGATAATTCAATAAAGAATCATTTTCAGTAAGTGGTGCTGAAGCAGTTAGATATCCACACACACACACACACACACACACAAAAAAACACCATACCTTAAGGATCCATACCTTACACCATGCAAAAATTAACTCAAAAGAGATCACAGACCTAAATGTAAAACCTAAAACTATAAAATTTCTGAAAGAAAACACATAGGCAAAAACCTTTGTGATCTTTGGTTAGGCAAAGATTTCTTAGATTTAATACTGAAAGTATAATCTTTAAAAGAACAAATTAGCAAACTGGACTTCAAAAGACACTGTTAAGTGAATAAAAAGCCAAGGCACAAACTGGGCAGATGCCAAATAAACATACAAAAAGATGCTCAACATCATGAGTCATTAATGAAATACAGATTAAAATCACAGTGCCAAATCACTACATAAGTATTAGAATGACTAGAATTAAAAATTTGACTGACCAAACCAATTGTTAGCAAGGTTGTAGAAGAACTGGAACTCTCATACACTGCTGCTGGGAATTTTAAAGGGTAAAACCACTCCAGAAAACTGGAATTGGCAGTTGCTTCAAAAGATAAACATACATTTACCCATATGATCCAGTCATTCCCCTCCTAGATATTTAATCAAGATGAAAGCACATGTCCATGCAAAAAGTTGTATACAAATGTTCATAGCAGCTTTATCTGTAATAGCCAAAAACTGGAAACAATCCAAATGTTCAAGAGGTGAATGGATAAACTGCTATATATCAATATAATGGTTATAAAGCATTTAAAAGAAATGAAGTACTGATATATGCTACATTATGCATGAATTTCAAAATAAAGATGCTGACTGAAAGAAGCCAGGCCAAAAAAAAAAAGAGTTCCTACTGTATTATTCCATTTATATAAAATTTTGGAAAAGGCAAATGAATCTGTATGACAGAACTCAGATCAGTGGTTAGCTGGGGAAGGAAGAGGGTATGGCGGTATGGGAGAGAGGGTTTACAAGGGGGCAGCAGGAAACCTCTGAAGGCTTTGAGGCAGGTAAGTACAGAGAAAGGGAAGACTTAAGTCACAGCTAAGACCCCGCAGAAAATGAGGCCATGAAACCCCACCCAGAAACCCCGAGTGAAAGGCTGCTGCCAAGAATAAAGCCAGAAAGACCTCACAGAGGCCCTGGCCATGAGGGCCCACCTGAAACTCTTTCCAGGGTCAAGGGGTAGCCCCGGATAACTCCAAACAGGCCTCCCTATTGGTCTTGGATAACCCCAAAGAGAAGGCCTCATCACTGGCCCCCTGAGAACTAACAAGTGGGGTAATCAATCAGAACAGCAAACAGCTGGGGCTCCTCCCCCAACATTAGAAAAGGGGAGGAGTAATGGCTTAATAAAGGTAGCCCCCTGACCCCAAACACATTCTCTTGCCTAGAAGAGCCCACATCTACATCTTGGGTGCATAATTCTTTTTCTCCCATTTCTCAATAAACTCGTTTTACTGGTCTAACTAAATCGGCATATTCTTAAATTCTTTTATGTAACAAAGCCAAGAACCTAGAGGAATCCAGCATCCCACGACTTCAGTTTTAGAGTGTTTGCTATCTTGATTGTGATGATGGCTTCCTGACTGTATGCATGTGTCAAAACTTATCAAATTGCACATTTTAAATATGCACAGTATGTCAATTAAATTTTAAAGTTAAAAAAACAAACAAACCATAGGATATTTTACTCATAGGTTTTTTTTTTTCAAGTTCAAGAAAATTTTATTATTATTTTTAAAGAAGGTTTAGATTACATAAATGTTACATCAAAAATATAGGGGATTCCTGTATACCTCTCCCCTCCCCCCATAGGTTTTTAATTAGATCCAATTTCTGAAGACATCGCCACAACTTTCCAAAGTACCTGACTATGCTCATTCATAGGAGATTAAGGTGAAGGAGGAAATCTTAGATTATCCTCTAGCCATGTATTCAATGTCTTCCTGCTCAAGAAATGTTATCTCAAGAAATACTGTCTGCTGTGACAGTGTCTTAAAGATTCACATGCAGTATTGCTCACTCTTAAGAGGCAATACTGGCCTACCAACTAAAGTTCTGTAGCTATGATGATCTGAGCTCAAAATACTCTGTAAATGTAGATGCCCTGAAAGGATGAGACTAACCTTAATATAGATTGACATGTCATTTATCTCCTCTGAGCCTAAGAGCAATGGCCTTGAAGCAGAGATTTACAATCAATCTATGCCAATCTAACACTGTGGAACTTGCTAACATATAGATTAACCCACACAGTTTCTAACTCAGCAGGTCTGGGGTGGAGCCTGGGAACATACTGTTAAATCCTGATTACAACCAGATTTGGGGAATTCTGGCCTAGGTAACCTTTTAGGTCCTTCCAGCTGCAACATTCTTTAAACACTATTTCCAAAGGTTGCAATGGAATCTTTCATGTAGGGTATCTGACAGCCATACGGGTCAAAGAGTGAGGGGGGTGGGGGTGTTAGCATGGCAATATTCTGTGTAAGATATATGACAGAAGGCCCTAATTTTTAGTGTTTAAGGGAATTTCTTTAAATTCTACTTATTTGGAAGAAATAAGTTTACATTTTTGAAGATTAGTCCCATATTCTTAGTAGCTTCAAAGTAGAATGGCAATGGTTATAAGGACAGAAAGGCAAAGATTTCTGCAAGACCTTCAGAGCTTGGGAGTGAAAAGTTAAAAGAATTTCCCCCAAAATCTCATAAAATCATTAATGTCAGCCACAATAGCTAACTAAGTCCCATCTTAACAAAAGGTTACAATATTGTCACCGCATCTGTTTCTGCCCCTTTAAGTACCAAAATAATCATTAAAAAAAAAAATGTGTAAATAAAATTATCATTTCTCCTTCTTCCAAATTGCTTTTTGTGTTACTTGATAGATTAATCCTTTAAAATAGTCTATAATATAAATTTACTATTAGGTAACCATATTTTTAATATTTGCTTTAATATCCTAAAGATACATTAAAATGTTTTCATAGACAATAGCATCAAGTTATTGTACTTGAATCTGGAATTGTCTTTATCCTAAAATTTTATTAAAATTCTGCACCTCTGGACATAACTGCATTGAAAATCTGTTTCATAAAAGATTACATGAACAAGACAAAAATAGAAAAATATACCTGTTAAAGTATGAATAAATGTGAACAGAATGCAAATCAACTTTTATCTATAAACTTTATTTCCGATTGTGCCCCAAACAGACAAGCCAATGATTTAATACCTTGGGTAGTTTTGTGCCACTAGGCAAAGTAACTTAATTCTCTTAATTCCCAGAATTGGCTGCTGTTCCAAGACTAGGAGGATTGCACTGAAAGCGGCTGTGGCATACTATCACAAAATTAATATGCTTTAGAGAGAAAAATAAGCTTAATTTTATTCAGCAAATTAATATACTTTGCAGTCATTTGCAAACCAGACTGAAACAACTGTTAGTTGCCCCATATTCCATGATCTTTCACACTTTATGTACAAAATCATTCTTCTAATGACAGACTCTTAAGGGGAATTCTAAGCAAGATGAGATGGCTACAAACACAAGAATAACTACAGAATGTTATAATTTATATATATTTGTAATAAACATGTTATTCAATGCATCCCAGAAGGAGAAAACATTTGTTTTCACATTAGCTAAAATTTGTTTATCAATATAAAAATCAAAATTAAGGTATACATTTCAAGGGGGAAATGTCTTATAAATGACTCTCTCAATCCTGTTAAATACAGATACGCTCTCTTTTGCCTCCAGATACTCCTCCTGACACACTTCACCCACATCCTCCTTTCCCTGACCACCACCACTCAAAGTCTAAACCTTTTTTGGCTTCTGTTTTTCACTCCTTTTGCCTCAACCAACAAATATGTCCTGCCTAAAAGTTCTTGTTCAATGTTGTGCTAAGAGGCTAAAATCAAACAACTTGGAAAAACAATAACCCTAAACATTTGGGAAATAGAAGTGAAGGGGGATGGGAACCAGCATATATTTATCCATTCCTTAAAGTATTTTATGAAGTTTCTGTCCAGCGAAGGATGTTGCTTAAACTCCCAAAATATTACAATAAATGCTCTCTTAAGAGATGTTCATTTAACTAACTGAAATGACCAATGCTCTCAATTTGTTTTGTAAAACATATTGATGCTACAGGATACTAAATGCTCGTGAGTAATAGGCCACTCTCAAACACCCACTTACTTCTGCTTTGACCAGATGAAATAAATGCAGGGTTACCAAGAATATGATGTATATATTCCAAAGCTAATTTTGCCAATTGTACTTATTACTATATACTATTTAAATTTATTAAGGAAACCAATGAAATGATTCAAAAAGAAAGACTTAAGTAAAATGCTAAAAGTTACCATCAAATTAGTTATAGGTAAGCTAAATATATGACTAAAACTGGAAGAAAAAAGTATTCTAAATTCATGTTGCTCTCCAATATTGGCTTTGCAAGAAAAATGATGAAAAGCTTGAATCAGCAGAGTGACAATGGAAAAAAGGTCCTAACCTGCTACCAAGAGATTGGCAAATGAATATAAATTAATTTAAAATAATATGTTTAATGTCCACATATATCATTTTTATGATTCTCCATTTCAGTAAGCTAACTAAATATAGATCCTGATAGCACCACGTTAAAAAGGGCTTCAATATTTGTACACCAATGTTTATTGGAGCATTATTCACAATAGCCAAAAGGTGAAGGTAACCCATGAACCCAACAACAGATGAATGACTAAACAAAATGTTATCTATACATACAATGGAATATTAAAAGCTGTAAAAAGGAATGAAGCGCTGATACATGCTACAACATGGATGAACATGAAGGCATCATGTATCTAATGTCAATAAATGTATTTGTTATTTGGAGAAAATTCATGAAAATGGCTTAATTCAGAAGAAAAAGAAAACAACTCAAATATTCATAAAACTTTTACTTTACTAAGGAAGAAAGAAAGGAAAGGAAGGGAAGAATGAAAGAAGAAAGGCAAATCATAGCTTAAACCAAAGAAATCTGTTAAGAGATTTAAGGATGAAGGCTACCTGGTCCTACTGTCAAGCAAACACTTTCAGCATGACCCCCACCAAAACAAACAAGCAAAAATGAACAGATGATATACATGAACTAACATGGCCAAACTGCCAATAAGGAAAATCTAAACATAGGAAAGTTGAGGTCACTTTGCTACAGATGGATGGCAGACCAGACGTTAATATTCTTGACAGGTCAAGAACTCCAGTCACATTCACCTTTGTAGGCACCTCTAGTGTCCAACAAAAAAGGAGTCAATAAATATATGTGAACTGATGTGGCATCTACACTGCATGACAGGCAGTGTCAAAACTGAATATTATTTGTACTCATATCCTTAACCATTTTAAGTTGATGGGATAGCTGGAAGAAGCTAAAGACAACAAAGACAGTATATTTTAGGCAGTCATATGGATAGGATTTTAACATTTGACAAAACTTACTAGGCTATTATCAGAGAACAAGGCCTTTTTAAAACTAAAAGCTCCATTAAGATCCAACGTCTCAGAACACCAGTAGTCAGTTCACAAGGATTGAATGTTCTTAATGGTTAACATGAGATATCCATTACTGAATCTGAATTTCTAATAAGCAATTATATGAAAGAGTTATTTTAAAGAAATAATTTAAATTCAAAGCTATTTACTAGAATACATTCAATAATAAAACATACTGGGAAGCGGGTGTGGCTCAGTGGCTAGAGCCCCCGTTTACCATATGGGAGGCCCGGGTTGCGTCCCGAGGCCTCCTTGTGAGGGCACGCTGGCCTGAGCGGTGCGGTGGGCTGATGCAGCAACCTCACGGCAGGAAGCGGGTGTGGCGCAATGGATAGAGCACCCGTTTACCATATGAGAGGCCCCGGGTTCACTTCCCGGCGCCTCCTTGTGAGGGCAGGCCGACTCGTGCGGCGCCGTGGGCTGATGCGGCAAGACCTCACAGCAAGGGGGAGATAAGCAGACACAGAGAAGACACGCAGCGAATGGACACAGCAGCACAAGCAGCAAGGGGGGGATAAATAAAATAAAATAAATAAATCTTTAAAAAATAAAATAAAATAATAAAACATACTGTAGCAGTTTTATATTGTTTATGAATTCCAAAAATAAATATTGGATTATGTTTGTGAACTGGTCTGTTCCTCTGGGCATATAAGATTGGATTGGATTGGATTCAGAGGTTTTACTTTTACTTGATTGGGCTACGTCAGTAGGATGTTGAGTCCCCACCCACCAATGGTGTAGGGACTCAGGAAATGACACAGCAGAAGAGAAAGTAGAGTTTTAATGCTAGAGCCCCCGGAAGTAAACACACAGAGAAGCAGATACATGAGGAAGGAAAGAAGGCTCCATTAGACATGGCAGAGGCCCCAGGAAGAGAGACAAGCCATTCGTCTGATAGTCTACAGCTGGCCTTGTGGAGAGACCAGAGCAGCTGAGCCCAGAGAGAAACAAGACCCAGGAGAGAAAGGAGACTTATCCCAACCTACAGCTGATACTGGAAGAAACTGGGACCATGGAGACTTGAGAGGAAGAGGAAGCCTGAACCCTTGCAGATGTTGGCAGCCATCTTGCTCCAAAATGTGGCAACAGACTTTGGTGAGGGAAATAACTTACACCTTATGGCCTGGTAACTGTAAGCTACTGCCCAAAATAAATACCCTTTATAAAAGCCAACAGATTTCTGGTATTTTGCATCAGCACCCCTTTGGCTGACTAACACACACCTATAATCCCAACCTAATCATGAGAAAAAACACCAGACAAACCCAAATTGAAAGTCACACTATAAAATACCTGACGAGTACATCTCAAATTTGTCAGGATCATTAAAAACAAGGAAAGTCTGAGAAACTATCACAACAAAGAGGAGCCTTCGGAAACATGATGACTAAATGTAATGTGGTGTCCTAGGTGGGATTCTGGAACAGGAAAAGGACACTAAATAAAAACTAAAGAAATATGAATAAAGTATGGGCTTTAGTTAATGATATATCAATATTGGCTCATTAACTGTGACAAATGTATCACATTAATGTAAGACGTTAATAAGAGTGGAAATTGGATTTGGAGTATATGGAAACTCATGTATGATTGTCACAATTTTTCTGTAAATCTAAAATTGTTCTAAAGTAAGAAGCTATTAAAAACAAAACAAAACCCACAAGGAGATACCACTTCACACCCCCTAGGATGGCTATTATTTAAAAAATAGAAAATAACAAAGGTTGGCTAGAACATGGAGAAATTGGAACCCTGGGGGATTGTTGGTGGGAATGCAGCCACTATGGAAAGCAGTATGGTGGTTCCTCAAAAAGTTAAATATAGAATTACCATTTGACCTAGCAATTCCACTCCTACGTATATACCCAAAGACACTGAAAACAGTGACTCCAACAAATATTTGTAAACCAAGGCTCATTATTCACAATAGCCACAAGGTGTAAACAACTCAAATGTCCATCAACAGATGACTAGGTAAACAAAATGTGTTATATACATACAATGGAATATAATTCATTCACCAAAAAACTGTGGTTCTGACACATGCTACAACATGGATGAACCTTGACATCATGTTGAGTGAAATAAACCAGAGACATGTGGAGGACATGGGAACTCTGTACTATCTTCACAATTTTTCTGTATATCAATATTGGCCTAAAATTTTAAAAACTTATTATAATAAGTTTTAAAAGGCAAACAGAGCAAAATGAGGGGAAGAGGAAGTTCAGGCCTCACTATTCTCCTACATAATTTTTCCTACATAATTAAAGGCAGGTTATTTAACCTTCTTTAAATATTTGGAAATAATTTTTCAAAGCTCTCAGGGGAAAGAAATTCTTAAACCCTTTCAAGTATATACTACCATCAATGTTTACGTACTCTAAGTTCAGATTCCCAAGAGAGATTGGAAAACTATTGTCTCAATTCTTCATTTTTTTAAAAAAAAGGAAGGAAGCATTCATGAGGGTTTTTATTTTGTGTGGAGGTAGTCAATGCCAAAATAAAGAACTGCTAATATAGCAATGAGGTACCAGAAAGTCTATCAAGAAATAACCCACACAGGAGCTAAGTTTATATTCAAAGTTTAAAAAAGATCCACATTACCCTAGAGAGACAAAGGAAAAAATTTTCTTAAAAATTTACAAATGAAGATATAATTTTTCACAAAACCTAAGTGGCTAAGTCATAAAGTAAAATAAAGGCTCTTTTCCAAAATCAGCTTTAGCTTCAAAAATCCCAACTAAAATAAAGTACAGAAAGATCATTTAGGTAGAGGAAATGTTTATTCTCACTAAGAAGGCAGCTTGAGATATTCCAGCAATTTCTTTCAGACTTGAACTTTTAAAAAAAGGTGAAGAAATAGATAATCATGTCTACAAATTCTAATGCCACAGGAAAGAAAAACCCTGCTCAGAAACACTTTATTAAACAGGAAAAATAACTTCTCCAGCACTACATGCACATTATCATTTCAAAAATTCATAAAACAAACTCATAGATGTTAAGTGTTAATTATTTATCGTTCTATCGTTTATAATCCTTCCTAATGTTAAAAAATCTAAAGGGGGAAATGATAATTGTACATTTTTAAAAAAAACCTCTCTTTTACCCCCCACACCCTACTAAAAGAGATCTATATTTGCATGTGATACAATGCTCTCTGGATGTTATTCCAATACCTGATATAAAAATATGCTTTCCTGTTCCTGTCTTGAGATATAGCTGTTTCGGGCACACATTTATTATCTGCCCCTTTTGTGATACAATCTGATTGACCTGCAGAATACATCAAGGGCAATTACTGTCACCAAAGAAAAGAACAATGGGTTAAAACAATATCCTTAGAGCAGAGGTGGAATTACAATTTAAATGAAATTTCAGATTTAATATATCCAAACAGTTTAAGTTAAATGCAAAAAAAATATGTGCTTCCAAATATAAATAGTTAAGGCTGATTTTATTTATTGGCCTTCAAAGTATTTAGACTTTGGCTACCCTTTCTATGTTAGACTTTACAAATTTAACATCTCAAAGATCAATGTGAAAGAATGCTCTGGTGTACAGGTGTCCCAAAGCTCTTGTTCAGTCCCATTCCCTTCCTCTTCAACCCCCTTTCCCAACCTGATTAAAAACCTAAAAGCCCAACTGAGAATCCCACGGCCACATACTGGGCATCATTGTAGTCCTAGTGATCCTCCTTTCCTCAGGAGCATTCATTTCTAAAACCTTAATGACACTCTGTCACAGTCTCATGAAAAGGAGAGGAAAAGTGCCATTAAAGGCTGTGTTCATTATAATCAGTGACTACTTAAAAATGTTTGCAGTCAAGCAGTGATGTATCTTTGAGACTTCTTTTGGAGCTTGTCTTTTAGCAGCTCTGTAATGTTTCAAGGAATTTCTGTGCTTAGAAAATTATGAGAAATGCTTGCAATTGCTCAGGGATTAAAAGGAAGGAAGACAAAAACAAAAGAGAACATGGCAACGCTACATTTATGTTTTTCCCATTTGCTATTTAAAGTCTGTCAAAGCTATTTAAACATATTTTTTATATAAAGGCAAGCTGACACATGAACTATTAGAACCTCAAACAATAATAAAATATACTCAAAGTAGCACATATTACATGCAAAACATGACAGGAAAATAGGAATCTATAGAAGAGCCAAAATTATTCTATCCTGTGTATGATGCAAACAAATAATGTCACCCTTGCTTCCTCTCCCTTATCAAAATGGTCTTTTTTCCAGGTAAGAACAGTAGTTCCTAGGAATTCCTCATTCTCAAAGCCTGGACAGATTTCAGAAAAATATAATGAACTGAAAGCTATTATCTAATTCTTAGCTCTTTCTCTGGCCAGCTTTTGTTTGCATAATTTGATTTTTGGTGGGGGCGATGGGTATTTTTATTCTTTAAGAAAAATTTTTAAGAGAGAAAGAAGGGAAATATAAAGAGAAATATTCTCTAGTATTTTTTCCCTAAATTTTGGAATCTTTGGGTATTTTGGTATAGATAATCTTAAATTTACCACATTTGATCACACAATGTCAAATCCAAATTTCTTTAAAGACAATGAACTATAAATTAGTACATTTGTTTATCCTCATGAGCTCCCTCCCCCAAATTTATGAAATAAATCCTATGTCATACTGAATAAAACTGGACTTTAAAAAGTAATCAATTAAAAGAAAGAGTAACCAATTACACAAAGGTTTTGACTACTGCAGGAGACATTATTTAGAACTAGTGCAGAAGACTTAGAAACCATTTTAACAGGTTTAGTGTACATTCAAAATATACTTAGGAATTTTGCCTTCTATTTAATAAATTCACAGTTCAACATTGTTTAAAATCACACAAACTGTTCAATCACCAGCACTACCACCAATTTAATTCCTAAGTGGCAGTAACTTATAAGAAGCTCAAAGAATTCTGGGATTTATAGAGAACACTCAACTACCTTTCTGAATTGCCTTGTCCCAGAAAAACTATAATCCCAAAATATGTCCCTTTGCATACTTCTGGGTCACCTACTTCCTGCCATCAATTTGAATACAGTTCACAGAGTACAAACTAATTTAAAATACTAGCTTCAGTTTTTGTTTCTCAAACTTAAGAAATATATGAACTCCTTTTAAAAAATGTCCTCGTGAACATCAAATCTGTACACAAATTCCAAATTGAGAAACAGGGGCTTAAGAAATTGAAGACTCATGCTATGAAAATTTCCTTCAATTATGAATTATCAAAGTGCAAAATGTTGTCTTTATAACTAGTAATTTTTCTAACATCAAAAGAAAAATAAAACTTTTAAACTTCTTACAGAACTCAATGACCTCCCCCTTGACACAGACCTGAGAGTCTGAAGAATCCAATCTGAGAAACACTACCCTATTCAAAATAGAATTAACAGTCTCCTGCCCTCTAATTATCTATCTCCCTCATACTTCTAACTATTCATGAAAGCAGTGTCTTTCCTCTTCTGCACCCTCATAACTCTCTTATGGCACTCATCTCTTTCCTATTAAACTACAGGATCTTTGAGGTCAGGGTCTATGCCTGATTCATCTTTGTATGCACCATCACACTTTGCATGGTGACTCACAATAGGCCCTGACTGAATGGATACCACATATATTTGTTTGCTAGCATTTGCTGTCTCAGATGATTTATGTCTTTGTTCTCAACCAGTATCACAAATAATCAACACATTACAGGCTGTTCAAATCCTACGACACGCCTGTAAGTTTAAAAAAAAAAAAAAGGCAAATATAGCCTTCTATATTCCTTCCTACTATGAAGAAATAATTACTGATAGCTTAAGGTACTGGGTCAGTGTAAGATACAGATATAAACATCATAAACTCCTTTATCAGCAAATTCCAGATGTAAAAATGTAGATACTTTTTAAAAATACTATGCTATTAAAATTTAACTGATAAATATTGGTGATTTTAAAACCTAAATGTTTTTCTTAAGTGGTCAATGGGTTTAGCTGAACCAGTAAGATCACAACATAAAATATGGCTATTTTATGGACAAGAATCTTTATTATCTTTCACGCAAAGTACTAGAAAAATGAAATTAAACTAGTCAAATACAGTAAGTTAAAATAATACTTCGTTTTTCTTTCAAAAACCACAAAGGGTTTGGACTGTATTTTAAAAAGCCATAAAAAAAAAAACCATTAAATTCTAAGATACTATATACTCAAATACCTTAGCATTCCTTAGATGCTAATAAAAAGCACTATATGAGCTATTACTTTTAATCCTAGAATGATTGTCATGCCTTTTCCAAGAAAAAGTCATTTGCTTTACAGGAAATATAAAAGCACAAAAGGTTAAAACTCTGGATATAAAATTTGGCTAGCACACACAAATTCAGTATCTCCATTTTTATTCTATTCACTCATTACTCAATTTGCATTTACCTTCTTGGGATTTATATATTTGTTTTCCTTTTTCTAACTTTGTGTTTTAATTTAATGGAATAAACAATACATCTACATATCTCTTTATCAGCCAATTATTAGACATTAGCAAACAAGCTTTTTTTTTTTGCCATATTTTTTTAAGACTTACCAGGTTAGACTGAAAAACAAAGCATGAAATAAAAGTAGTTTTTTAGGACAAAACATTTTTCAAATACATTAAAATGTCCATTATTCCTAGAACTTCCTTTAAAAAGAAAGAATATTATGCAGTGGTCTTAAAGTAAAACAGTATTGCATTAAGTTCCCCAATTTCAATTGAACTGTTTTTAAAATCGAATAATTTGAAGGTATCTGGATAGGAATTACAAGGACTGGGGCCAAATTTTATTAACAGTGCATTTATTTACTAAATTGACATATATAATTTGATTGCTTACAATAGTTACTATTTCATAAAAGATGCTAACAGATAAGAGAAGTCCTAATGAAGTATCTATAGGATACTGAACGTTAATTTCTGGACCTAGTTTATTGGATACCTAAAGTTAATCCATCTTCAAGTTAAGAGAAATTACAAATACTTGATGTTATTAGCTACATTATTTTAAATATTAGTCAATCAATATAAGTATTCATTCATTTTAAATTATTTAAATTATATCACCATCAGTGCACCTGACACTAAGCCAGATTTTCAACATAATAGTTACTTACTTCTTTCAGTATTTTCTCAAGTCAAATACAAAGTAACAAAAAGAGAATTAAATTTTTATTTTAAAATCTTTCCTTTTCCATATTACAAGGCAATTTTTCAGAAGACTTCCTTCATTTGCCAAAGATCTTGAGAGAGTGTTTACCAAAAATGACATTTCTCTCTCAAAAGAAAACTGCTTTCCTATTTGGTGAACAACAAATCACAAAGGGAAATTACTGTTGATTTACTTTCTGTTACTTAAAATATCTTCTGGCAACGAAAAACAACTATCCCTTCATTCTTACATTTTAAAAAGGGGGTGAAGGGAGTAATGGGAGACTGATTGTTAGACAATAATAAAAAGCAGGTGAAATTTATCATATGGTCAAAAATAAGGCTTTTCATTTAGAGGATCTAAATCCTTTTTAAATTATAATTAGTTAAAGAAAAAAATAAAAAATACACGAATAGACTTTGTAGAAATTTGTTTCTTGGTAAATTGGATACACAAATTTTAAAAATCAAGGGCTATCCATTAAATATGCCTGAAAACAATTTGAGAAAATAACTGCATGTCAGAATCTATATGTTTCATAATTATTTGGACCATAAAATCTTGAATATTCAAGATTCAATAATAAAGTAATCTAGGTACCAAAAGACTTGGGCATTAAGGCAAAGGACTTCGCATAATGGTGTAATATCTAAATACAGTATACAAACAATCTGGGATAAATTAAGCATGTCTTCTAAAAGAATAAATTAAAATAGTCATCATAATTGTGTAAATTAATATTTATCACTTATTTATTAAAAAGTACTCAACATCAAGCCAAATCAGCCTACAGGCATGTATTCATTTAAAGGTTAATTGCATGTAAAAATATAAACACTTCAACAAAAAGATATATTATACAAGCAAAATACCTCTTCTATTTTAATTCTGGGTTATATTCTTTGCTTTTAGCTGAAATCAGCATCTCTAATACAATGTGTAAGAACAATTTTTGTCCAAAATTAAATGAGAAATGTTACTCAATGAAAAACTTATTTTAATAAGAATTTTAAGTCAAGGATCCAAATCAACCACCAAATTAATAAGTAGTTAATTACTTTTTTACTTATTTATAATAGTATAAAGAATCAACTTTCAGCCTGTTTCCTTTTAAATTAAGGTTTGTTTATTCCCAACAACAATCTCTATCCTAGAATTCTTATCTTCTACTTTTATTAGCTCATTCTAAATTTCTAATATAGAAATTTTAAGTTTTTTTTTATTTGTGGGGATTTTGTATGTGTGCCTCCCAAACAATAATTATATATTCACAGCAGACTAGACATAATTTTAAGAAATAGGTATAAAAATATGAAACAGACCTCTGAATATATGAAAGTATTATTTGACAGAATAAAGATAGACTGTTTTTCAGACTAAAGAAAGATACAAGAGGAAAAGAAAGATTTTAAATAATTTACCTAACTTTTTCCATATTCCATGCCAATTTTCAATGTAGTCCATTTTTTAATCAAGGTCTACATATCTGAAAAGTTGACTACTTATTAAAAATCTCAACGAATTTATAAGCACTCCTACAAAACTTTTCTTTAGTCTCATCTGCCCCTTTACTAATTAAACAATGAAACAAATATTACAAGACTAAGGCTGACAAAAAATCATAATGAACCTCTCAAATGAGAAACTAATTGGTACTAAGTACACAATGGCTTACATTTAATCCTGTTAATAACCACACAAAAAAAGAAATAAAAGACTCACTTTTCAGTCATTTCTCTGGACCACTGGGCTAAAATAACAGCATGACTAAATCTGACATTGACCCCGTGGCCCTGCTAGGAGTTAAAAGAATTCCTTTGAGTCTTCTGAGGCCTGTTTTCAACTGTTCCAGAAGGGGTGGGCTAGTCATACACACTTGTTAGCCTTCTTTACAGTAACAGGTCAAATTAGAAATGGTCATATATATTGTAATATATACATTAGCTCTTACTAGCTTTGAAGTTCTAAAGTAGATACTGAAGTCTGTACTCTACAATACCACCACACAAAAAAATAAATAATAAAATAGTAATAGCTGGCTGACAAAGTGTCATGGATGAATGAAATGTAACTGGAACAATGAAAATATATCCAAACAACAACCTATACTGGAAATAAATTTTTAAAGCAAAAAAAAATAAGAACATGCCAAAATTAACAAAAGACTGAAATTAAGTACCATAAAGACAAAGCACCAAGATGAATCACTAAACTTTAAAAAAGAAAAATAACATGTATAAATTTTTCTAGATTTACCACAAAACTGTTTTCAGTGAGGCTACTCAATTAAAATGCACTTAATTAATTTGTACAGTTTTGCAGGCTTTTGTGACATGAACTCACAAATAACATATAATGTGATGATATTATAAAAAGGCCTGAAAAAAGTTTACTTTTCCCCCTTCATTCCATTTAAAAAAATTAAATATAATTCATGACTTCCATTAAAGATATTAGCAACTTATACCTTCCTCTGTAACTAGTGATTTAAAATAATTATAGATACGGATTTACTATACTTGATAAAATTTCTCTAGTTCCAATGTTATTACTTTTAAATTAAGCATATTTTCTTTAAATAAAATCAAATCCCAAGCCTCATTCCTATTCTACAGTCTAACCAATGAAAATCTACACAAACCAACCACTAGTCTATTTTATGTATTTGCCTCAAGATTTTGCAATTTAAAAGTATGGATCCAGTTCATTTACATCAATTTTTTTTTTAAGGAAGTTCCAGGGATTGAACCCGGAACCTTGCACATGCGAAGCAGGCACTCAACCACTGAGCTACACCCGGTTCATTACATCAATATTTTTAAGTTAAAAGTTCTACATTTTCTGCATACTGAAAGCCAATATATGTCCTATACCACCAGGAAATAACCAAGGCAAACTTTAATTCTGAACTGCCTCTGTGACAAAATATCAAAATTAATTTTACATAATTCCATTTCTATACTCATAGACCTTTTGTAATTTTAGCTTATCATATTAATAAAATCAAGCAAATACCATAGTCAAAGGACTATTACTCAAATGAACACATAACCTAATTGAACATTAGCTATTATCCTCAAGGCAATGTTTCTTTTGAATTGTAAAGGCTTAAATTAATTTAGTATGAAGAGCAGAGTTAAAATTTTAATACTTAACACAAACTTTATGAAATACGTCAAAGTTCAAGTGAACTCTTAGCAAAAGAAAATTCAAAGACTTTCTGTTATGAAAATCTGTAATGGCATAGAAATCTCCACCTGCCAGGTATGGCAACATTTTGGGAAAGAGGTATTCTTCTCCCCCAGTTCTCCCTCTGCTCCCACCCGCTATTTCCTCTCAAATACAGAATACTATTTTGCAGGAAATAGCCACAAGTCTTCTAGAACAAAGAAACATAAAAACACCCCAAACATACCTAGCAGTAAGAGAACTGCAAAATACTACACAAACAACTCCAATTTAAAGCTCTAATTCAAAGTCTATTTTTCAGAACAGAAAACAATGTAATTTTACCCTCACTGACTTACCTTCACAGCATTCTCTCACCTAGGAAAAATATCACAAATAAATGTAGTTCCATTACACTTAACCATTAATTACCATACATGTTTAGTATTCAATTTTAAAAGAATCTTCCACCATTGCCAAAAGCAAAAAGAGGAAAAGAGAAAAAGAAATCCTACAGAACAGGAATTTCAAATAAAGATGGAAACAGGCATCAAGCATATCATAACCTTTCAAAAAAAAGTCTCATAATTGTGAAGTTTTTTTGATAGCATAAAAGCACTTTAGCAATTTGTCTTGTCCTTAAGTTCTGTCTACCATGCTCTCCTACTAAAGCCACACACAATAAAATCTGTGCCATGAGCTTTAAGAACTAAAAGCATTTTCCAAGAACATTTGCTAGTAAAATGTGCTAACAGAACTCCTTGTTAGTTTTAAGTCTGCATACTTTTACAGTTGGATCACCCTCATATCATAGACAATACCCCGATTTGATGTGAATACTAGAAATAAATATATTTTAGAGGTTATTACACATGAACATGAAACTTCTAAAATATCTTTAAAATACAAATCAGAATTAGGAGGAATAATTTTACAAACTTATTAGACCTATGATGAAAGAATAGAAATTCAAAAGATTTTTTTAATTGTCATTGTGAACAGATAATTAGATTATCAGGATATGTTCCCTTCTAAGTTTGAAACTATACAAGAAACTGCTTCTTGAAAAGTCATTTGATAGAAATTAAAATGCCAAACAATAATAGAAAATGATGGTTAAAATAAAGAAAATAAAAATTCAATAATTTATTTTGTTTCTTGGTAAGCAACAAATCTGTAAATCAGCGTCATATTCTAGGAGCAGTAAAATCCACAAGAAAAACTGTAATTGACAAACAGAAAGAAGGCCTGCCCTTACTCAAATTCCCAATGTACTTAACAGAGATCCAGAAAAAGCATTTTAGATACCTAATTGTTATGGTATATAATTAATCTTTAAAAAAACTAAAATTACACATTATCAAAATTTTCATTCAACTAATATTAGAAAAGTTTTTAGACTAATAGTTAATAGTCTTCTAACAACCATTTTTCTTGATAGAGTAGGAAATTATTAGAATTTTTCAAATGGTAATCTTTTTATTATTTTATATTAACTTAATGAATACAAAATTCAGTTAAATATGCTACTGGATGGGGCCATCCTCATTTTTAAAAAAATGTAAAATAGAAGTATCTTTGATCACATTAATTTAATATTTTAAAGTCTTCAGATATTAATGAAGAAATATTTGGGGGCAAAATGGAGAGTAGAGGCCTCTGCTTTCCCTTAATGCTATTTATGAAGAAATCCTGGAAATAGTAACTAATTACTCAATATTTAAATTGCCACAGCACTTCTCAAAGGACTTAACATTTGGCAGCATAAAATTGTTTCATAAAACAAAATTCTTCACATTTGAAAAACTGCCTGTTTTGCAAGAATAAGCAATATTTTAAGATTGTTTCAAGTTAAAAATGTATGTTCCCAGTCAAATGTATATTTATATGTGTATTTAAATAAATAAACACCATGGATGACAAAAATTGAAGGTAAGAGAAATCACATACCATACTGTAACTGATTTTCTATCACTCCTGAATATACAATATTTAAATTAAAAATTTATAACAGCACCACTTACTGCTAATTCATATTTCTAGTATTTAGCTTGATTCAATTATAATATAGCATTTTTATTCCAATGTTAAAGTGAACATGAATAGAAATTCTCAGGATTAATAATTTTCTATCAATTTCATGCATAAAGCTAACATATCTTTTGAGCTTCTCAATGGCTCAAAAATTAAATTGCTATTGTTATGGAGAAAACAAAACCAAGAACAAAATTAATTTTTCCCTGCTAGTCCCTATGGATCTAAGTATCACATAAAATTCTGCGAAACAAAATAAAATAACACAGGAATAGATGGGCTAAGGAAGAATGATCAAAACAAAGAAACAAGTGAAAAAGAAAAAAATTCCTTTCTTTTTAGCAATCAACAAAATAACAAAAAAGAAAAAGTGGAAAAGTCACCCAGAATATATGACCATGTAAGCATGGGCACTCTTGCAGAAAACCAAGTCTGCAACCCAAAGCCATGGGAAATTTAAATTAGAGCAAACGGCTACAATAGGCAGGGAAAATCTGTATAGATAAAAAAAGAACTGCTGAAGTTGCAGGTAGACTACTAAAGATCTTTTGAGATGGCCAAACTATTAGTTTTGTTAATTTTAAAAAATAAGAAGAAGCATATCCACATTATACTCTAAAGAAGATAGTTTTTTTCCCATTAATCAAAATACATATTTTTATGTGACTTATCTAGAAGGAAGAGAAAGGATTCCGTTGCTTCAGGGTACATAATGCACAAATCTGTCCCCTTTTGTGTTTAAATAATTTTAAAACAATAAAAAAACTTTAGCAAAATGAAGAAAAGTCAGAGATAAGCCCATTCAGTCATTGGTGATGTTAACGTAAGTGGGGGCTCACAGAGCTGAAGATAATTCCTCTTTGAATAACCAGTAAAGAATTCTACCAAATTTAATTTGACCATCATGGTTTGACAATTAGATGAGTTGTCTTACAACCATTACATTTCTTCTATTAAACCTAATAATAAAGGAAACTTCCAAACTCATCTCATAAGAATAAAGGAACTAACACAACAATCAAAAAAGTCATAGTTTTAAGAACCAATGCAAATATAATCACCTTCCACAATTTGGTACCTGATGAATTTTTACCAATTAACTCCCCTATCTAGAACCATTTAGACTGAATTTATTAATCTCTTTAGGAAAGTGTTTCATACTAACAGAAAACAACCATTCCAGATTAAAATATGATTATTACACAACTTATTTACAGCAATATTTAAGTTCTGTTTACTCTCACCCAAAATGTATAACATTCTAAAGGCAAACCAAAAGGGCTGGAGTCAATATAGAGCACTGAATGAAGAGTGAAATATTTGTATAGGAATAAGGTGATCTTTCAAATTTGTACAAAACAATGAATTTTTTTTCAGCAATTAAAACCCTCCTCAAAAGTAGGAAAGTTTAATGTTATTTCTAAAGAAAGCAACTGACAAAAGTTTATGTTTTAAATCAGACCATTTAACACTAAAAACTGGCTAGTGTGGTATAAGGACTAATTTATAGGATTAATGTGTCTTTCTTTAAATAAAGCCCCCTTTCTTCAGTTAAATTTGCCATATTCCTCTATATTCTGAATTCCTCTTATTTTTTCAAAGCATAAATTCACTGATCTTTCCTATACATTACAGTTTCTTATAAACTACAAATATGAAAAGGGTATTGAAAAGTTTTCAAGAGTTCCAGCTTACTGTCCCTATAGTAGATAATTCCATTTTGAAGGAGATATTTAGGTATGAAACAAAATCAAATGTGACCTACTCACTTCAAGGGAACTGTCAGTAAAAATACTTTCCTTTAATAAGTAGCTCTACACAGCCGTTCTTTCTCCTTGAAGTAATTATGAGTTAACTATATATTTAGGCAAAAGTAACAGGAGTGGGGAGAGTGCAAATGATTTTCCCTTTGATAGAATTATGCTGTCTTTCCTTAAAATGTGTTTGCAAAGGACACGGATAAGAGCAGTTGCTCTCAAGTCCACCATTAATTAATTTTCAAAGCTAAGACAAAAGTTGAAATTCTATTGTCATAAATATAAAAGTCACACTTTTAGGAGGCAAGATCTACTTTAGTCTATTATTATTACATTAGCATTCACATCTATATTACAAAAATAATTTCTAACCCCCAAATTAAAACCTATCCAGAGCCAATACTACTAGACCAAGATTCAAAACTAAGACAAGATAAATCCATTTTTTTAAGTATTCTTAAGTATATATGTATAGTTTAAAAAGAAAATGTGACTTAAAACATATAGGATGTGCAATTAAAATATTTATTTCTTCATTAGCAGCATCAACAACAATCTGGCAAGTAACTTAATATGCCAAAAACTTAAACGTGATAATACCTCTAATTTATAACAAAACAAAGATAAACAATGATGGTGAGATTAGAAACTTTAGGTTGAAATACTTCTTTTAAGTCGAGACTTTTACTTAATTATTGTTAATAACTAAACGAGCATTAACTCTCTTTATTTTGAAATTTAATATAAATTTAGCAAAATCTTAAAAACAGGGTGTCCTTCTTCGAGACATACAGATTATATGAATAGCCTTTACTCTTAAGAAGAAGGGGGAAAGGATTAAATGTTCTCTATATTGTACTTCTTTTGCAAAAAAGTTTATAATCCAATCTTAAGTAGTTCACATCAAATCTACCTTCTCACCATAAAACTATACTGTCTACAAATTATACTTCTTTTAGACAAATGATCACTATAACAATAGATTATTTTTATAGCAAACAATAGCCACAAGAAAATTACATTTAAACATTCCTCACCCAGAAAGACATCAGGATTCAAGTTCCTACGATAGACAATGAAAATGTTGTCCATCTAATTTTATGATCCTCTATTCCAAAAAATATGCAAACCTATGAATAAGGTGAGTAACATTTTAACGGCAACTTAACTAAGTCATTAGTTCAATTAAGTATATTTCAAGTCACTTTTCTTTTCTTATTAAGCACTTTACAATGATTTAAGTAAAACTGAATCCGTTTCTAAAATAGAAAAAAAAAAAACAGTAAAATTTAATTCTCTCCCTAGGTACTTAATATTGTTGAAAATTAAAAGCTACTATAAGTGAATTTAGACTAAAAGTCATGAATTTACTTTGGAAGAACGTATACCTAAGTTGCCGATCAAGAGTGAAATCACAGAAATTAGCAACATACAATATCAACATTCCAAAATGTTATTAAAATCCAATCCAAAGCTGTTTTGGCATTTCTGGGTTTTCTAATAGGATTTTCAGTCTGCTGAACAATGGCCATAAAAGGCTTTCAAACTTCACTCCATTCACAAGTTGAAATTGAACATTTTTATTTCTTCTCTCCCGACGACAACTTCACCATGGAACAGTGAATAACACAACTCAAGTCATTATGCTAATTAGAAATTAAATAAAAAGATGCCTTTACAATAGCTAAGTGTAAGGTGACATGCTACAACTAGAGACAGTTCAAAATCAGCTTTAGGAATTGTGTCGTACATGCTTACAAAAGCTGAACACATCAGGAAGGGAGTTCCTTGATACTCTCCTCAAATGATTTGGTCAACTGGATATCAAGCATGAGGTCATTTTTAAATTATAAGGCAGAAATGAAGTTTCTTATACATCAATGAGAATTATGTCAAACAGCAACCCACTCTTATGACCTATTAGGCCCTAAAATCTCTAAAGAAGCTATATTTATTGAAATTAAGCTGACTGGTTATCTGGTAAATGTGGGAAGGTGGGGAACACCTTAAAAAGATTTGAAGAGTTTTTAAAAGCAGTTTAATTTATTAGTGTTTACAAATTAACAGAATGTATTCCTTTCCTAAATCAAAAGATTATAAGGAAGAATACAAGCTATGAAGAGCCAAAGTTATATTTTAAGACATGATCTACTTTGAACAGCCCTGCATAAAATACACACATTAAACAGCTGGTTATTTCCTTTGACAATCCATTTGATAGAATTTTTCTATCGGCCAAAAAGTTGGATGAAATATCCAATTATGCTCAAAAGGAGAAAAAAAGAAATAAATAAGCAGCAGGCAGAAAACATTTAAGCAAAATCATAACCAAAAAAATCTTCCAACAGCATTCTGAACATAAATATCCTTTCTCAATTAGGCTGAGGAGGCTTCTAAAAAGACATGCCATTAAAGTGTTTACTCAAACCAAGCTACATATAAACATTAATGGTAGCACAGTCTTAAATTTGTTAGGGTTTTCAGCTTCTATTCCTCCTCCCTGTATTTAATCTAAACTTTCAATCCTATCCATTCAAGACTCAGCTCAAAAGTCTCCTCAATTCAATCTTGTGCTTTGTCTATCCAGTGTGGTCTTTAAAAACCATCTATTACATTCATCTGGAAATGATTATGTATTGTGCTGGAGCATTTCACATTTGTAGAAATGCTGTTATTCAATTCTGGTATCACAGTTAACTTTCCATATTGTCATGCTACAGGTTTCTAAAAGCAGAGATTACATGGCAATTCTTTTTTATTTTTTTTCTTTATTAGAGAAGTTGTGGATTTATACATGGCAATTCTTAAATATCAACATCTTTATGGTATAGTGGTTTGTATATTGTAGGTACCTGACAAGATTTCAGATTTGGATTTAGGTTTAATTTCAGATTTAGGTTTAATGTTATAAACTAGTAGATCATAAAACATCACCAAATCAATAAAAATTATTTAAGGAAAGTGCCAAACTAGAGAGACGCTGTTCAAGAGCAACTTGGTTTCACAAAAAAATCTGAGAATGCAATTCAAAAAAACCACAATAAACATGAGCATATCTTGTAGTTGCAAGAGTTTTGTCAAAATATTTTCCCATTACATTTAGACTATCAACTGTCTCTTTAGCTTTATAACTTTAATGAAATAAAGCATATTATTTTACCAATAAAGAAATTAAGTTACAACTAGCCAACTGCAGAGCAAACTACCACTAAATGAGGGCCTATGTCTGTTACCATATTCAAAAGGGATCTTTAAACTGAGACCTGAAGGATGTATAGGTATCAGCCAAGCAAGGTGGGTACTGAACTAGGCAGAAAAAACAGCATGTGTAAAGACCCAGATTAAGTAAAATATGACATATCTGAAACACCGAAATTTAAATAGCTAACTCACTCTACTCAAATTTTAATTAGTTATCAAGTCTTGGTTGGGGGCCTAACAAATGCCAGAGATTCAGCAATTGCCTCTCTCTGAGTTCTTCATCCCCTGAAATTGTATCCAAAGCTTTTATATATGTGCTTATTTGTGGCAGGAAAAGCACTTGACAAAAACAGTTAAAAGACTTATTACCCCAAGTCCTAAAAGCCATTATTTCACTTCAATTTTAAAAGCCTGGATTTTACTTCAAGTAGTACAATGTCAAGAGCACTAATCTATAAAAAACGCTAGAACTTCAACTAAATTCACCTAAGATTTGCTAGAACTCCACTCTGTACCAACCCTGCAAAATGAAGGTCTAGTCTATATTAATGTAAAAGTCTATACCATATCAGCCACATACTAGGAACTAATGTGGCTTCTTTAACTCCTAAAAATGCTACAGTCTTCATTCTTCAAAAGGTAATTTCTTTTGAAATCCTGAACGTATTTACTCTTTTGCTAAATCTAAACCTTTAAAAATTACTAAATGAGAAAAAAATACTAAGACCAGGAATAAATATAAAGCATTCTTCTGAAAGTCGAATTTGACTATTACTTATTAGTTTGAAATATTTTTTAAGGCTATAACAAGTATATTATTAATTTAATTTACTATTCATTCATTTTCAGAAAGTACTTATTACATATCTAATGTGTCCAGCTCAAATTAGTGCAGAAGATACAAAAAACAGTCCAGAATCCAAGAAATGAGAACCATCTTTATATACTACTATAGATTGATCCAGGATGTACTGTGAAGAAAAGAAATCAAGGTATAGAAGAGTGTGGATAATATGCTATTTATTTAAGACTGGGGAGAGAGAATATGAAGACATATACATATTTCCTTAGTTTTTTAAATGTATGGACAAACCATCAATTTTCTTTCTTAATGGTGACCCATAAGAGGAAGAGAGAGAACAGGGTAAAGACTGGATAAAAGATAGACTTCTCTGAATATATTTCACCAGGTCGTGTTGATCTGAATTTGGAAACTTATAAATATTTTACATAATGATGAAATAAAATTAGATTTTAAAAAAGTAATCCTGAAAAACAAACAAATCAAAAGCAAAATGAAACTAATGAACCTAACTATATACCCAATTGGTGTCATAGCCACAGGGAGAGAAACCTGAATTTAATCCAGCTTCTAGATCTAACTACCAATTCACAGGAAATGTAGAGGACAGTCCAAATGTTAAACAATACCACCATATTCAGACTATAGGAAATTCTAGAGGACAAATAATCCAGTTAGTACAATTAAATTTCAAGGAAGAAAGAAAAAAAAAGAAAAGAAAAAGAGATGGAAAAACCTAGAGATTAAATGAGGCTTGAGTTATCAACTAATTGCAACAATGACACCTGATTCAAACAAACTGTAAGGAAAAAAAAAATTAAGAGTCAATTGGGAAAAAGATACCAAATATATGCTATACACCATAGTTATTGGTAACAGTCTGATGATGTTCTCTCCTAATATCTAACACATGTACCACAACAATGTAATGTGTTGGTGGAAGGGTATTGGAATTTTTTCATATTGTGCATGATTGTTTTTTAAGTTCACAATTTCTCTAATAAAATATATATATAAATTTTTTTAAGTCAATCAGGAAATCTCAACCCTCACTATCTAAAGACGAAAGAATTATTGGTAACATGTTTAGATGTGATGACATGATTCTGTGTTTTAAAAAGAATCCTTACCTTTTGAGAAACACACATGAAGTATGATATTTGTGATTTGTTTCAAAACAATACAGGGAGAGTGGAGTTATAGATGAGAAAGGGTTATGGAACATGAAGCTTCACTATGAGAGTTTCTATTTTTGTATTCTTTGAAATTTCCATAATAAAAAATTTACCAAAAGAAAGAGTTAACAAGTACTCCTGGAACTATAATGCCCCTTTGTTATCCAGGAAAATATGTTGCTGATTCTTCTTCGTTAATTTCTATAGCACAAATACTCCTTCCCCATCTCTTGGCTGTCTTATACAACAAGCTCCTGAAACTTGAAATTCCCCTAATTAAAAAACATGCTTGGGAAGCGGATGTGGCTCAAGTGGTTGGGCGCCCACCTACCACATAGGAGGTCCCAGGTTCAGTTCCCGGTGCCTCCTAAAGAAGACAAGCAAGACAGAGTGCTGAGGTGACGGGCTGGTGCAGCAACATGATGCAAAAAGATGATGCAGTGAGATGACGTAACGAGGAGATACATTGAGGAAACACAATGAGAGACACAACAAGGAGGGAACAGAAGTGGCTCAAGCTATTGTGCACCTCCCTTCCACTTGGGAGGCCCCAGGTTCGGTTCCTGGTGCCTCATAAAAAGACAATGAGCAGACACAGAGAGCAGACAGCAAGCACAAACAACAAGTGGGGGGAGGGGGATAAATAAAAATAAATCTTTAAAAAAAAAGTTATTTCTCTAACGATTCAATGGAGCCTCAAGAAGTTCATCAACAAATTCAATTCAGAAAATCAGAAAAAAATTAAACATTTAGAAGAAGAAAAAGGAAAAAAATGCCTACTAATAGTGTGCTATTTGCCAATAAAGAAAATCAAATGTGAAAGTCTAAAATTTCCACAGAGCAGGAGGTGGTGTAGCACTCATTACCACAAATTTAATAATAGTAAATGAAAAATATGTATTTGTGGGACGCGGATGTGGCTCAAGCAAACAGGCTCCCCCCTACCACATGGGAGGTCCATGGTTCAGTTCCCAGTGCCTCGCTTGTTACACAGCGAGCTGGGGCAACAAGCAGGCGTGGAAAGCTGACAACAAGATTATGCAACAAGAGACACAAGAAGAGAAACATAATGAAAGACACAACAAAGCAGGGAGCAGAGGTTTCTGGTGCCTCCTAAAGAGGACGAGCAGGAGAGCGAGCTGGCTCAATGGGCAGGCACGGCAAGCTGACGCAACAAGAGACACAAGAAGAAAAACATAAGGAGAGACACAACAAAGCAGGGAATGGAGGTGACTTAAGCAATTAGGCGCCTTCCTTCCACATCAGAGGTCCCAGGTTCAGTTCCTGGTGCCACCTAAAAAAACAAACGACGACGAACAGACACAGCAAGTGCAAACAACAAGGGGGTGGGGAGAGAGAAATAAAATAAATCTTTTTTAAAAAATGTACATATTTGTATAGTCTTTCATAGGTTTATGGACTACCTCAAACTCACTAATTCTATTTTAAAAACGTGTTAAGTTTTTCAACCACATCTATCTCCAGGATTTTGAGAGACTTAACTCCCATGGTTAGAAGAAACTGCCATAAATCACTTAGCTTTTCCTATTAGATTTTGTCTCGTCAATTGAACACTAAACCATTTAAGTCTAATAAAGCCTTTTACCACTTTAAATCCCAGTATAACTTGCATTCAACATAAAGTTGATGTTCAATAAATGTTAGATGATATAGCAATTAATGGGAAATAAGGTAATATATGTCAAGGAATTACACTAAATGTTATAAGGAGACTGCTGAGTATGGAGAATATGGAAAAAACCTGCCCTCAAGAAGTTTGCAATCTTTTCTCTTACACCATACTGATGTTTCAAATATGCCCCAGTTTTTGGGGTTCGGGGACAGAACACAAAATGGCTACTGCTGTTGAATAACAATCAGTATTTCAAAAGTATGCTGGAATTTCCACAAACTCCCATGGACATGAAAAAATCTTCTCTTTAAAGAATATTATATAAACTGAATTCAGATCTATCCCCAGAGCTATTTATGAAAGGGATAATGATGATGAGAGTAACAACACACTCAAATAGATTTTAGTACTGAATATATTGCTTATTAACTGGAAAGAAACAGGATTATAGCATTAGCAGATCAAGGAAATAAAAGATTACATATATTTGAGTTGATAAGAGTCAAGCAAATTAATTTGCAGAATTGCAAAATTCGTTTCAATTTGGCTGGAACAGAAAAACAAATCCTAGGAACAGAGGGTAAGGATAAAAAGCAGTATGGATAATAGGAACTGAATGTCTGGAATTACATAGGTCTTTCAGCAAATACTTTTACTAGTGTTCCTGAAAAAGTGGCATAAATTTATACACATAAAACCTGAAAATAATATATATAAAGATAAATCAGTTTCTTTATAAACTATAAATGGCTGAAAGCATAAGGAAAATCTGATGCAAAAAAAGCTATTCTAGAAAAACGCAAGACACTACAAACTACAAAACTT
>JAQZBX010024604.1:0-30065 GCA_029593785.1 Cabassous unicinctus
ACCCGTTTACCATATGAGAGGCCCCGGGTTCCCTTCCCGGAGCTTCCTTGTGAGGGCAGGCTGGCTCGCACGTGGGCTGATGCGGCAAGATCTCACAGCAAGGGGGAGATAAGCAGACACAGAGAAGACATGCAGCACAAGCAGCAAGGGGGGGATAAATAAATAAATCTTTAAAAAAAAAAAAAAAAAAAGAAAAGTCAAAGGCTGATATTTTACCAATGACCAGAGCAGCAACTTCAGGGATCCCTTAGTTCATCATATTGGATGGCCTAGTTTCAAGATTAGGAGGCAAGTATCTTATTTTATGTATACAGCCAACTCACCAACTCTTGCTATTTAAGCTATTAAACAGAAGACATCCAGCTGTCTTTGTCCCTAAAGCCTGAATTGAGCACATACCTGCATTAACTAAGCTCTGTCAAAGGGCTGGGTGTTTTTTTTGTTTTTTCCTCACCATGATACTATAAATGGCAGAAAATAGCTGCTGCTTATCAGCATATCTAGGTCATAGATGGAAGCAGAATGCCTAGTTTACTGGAATCGCTTGGTTGAGAATGACCTGTGAAGTTCAGGAACCAGGCCCCCAAACCACTTTTGCCTCCCTTGCCTTATTTCTTCTAGGTCACTGTGACAGAGGTGAAACATGAAGTGGTGGTAAAGGAGCTGGGCAAAGGAGGGACACATAAGGCCTGACACAGGTGAGGCCGAGAGGAAACATCAAAGCTCAAATCCTCACTATAAAATTGCAAGGACCAGCAGTCCCATGTACCTTAATTTGGGCTCCGGCGATCTGAAAACCTAAAGGAAAGTTAAGTAGGTAAGGACTTTGGGAGAGCACGGTTATTTAGAAAAGGCAGTTACTCACATAAACATTTCTTTTCAAGAAAGAACACTTTAGTCAAGTGAAGGCAGAATAATGTAGCAGCCAAGAGCATAGATTGTGGTGCGAGACTGCTCTGGCTATGGTAAAAATATAGGCTTTAGTTATTATTTTCTCAGTATAGGAAAGCTGCTATGAAGAGGTAAATCAAAATCTCCAAGAACTATGATGTAGGGCAGTCTTCAGACCACCTCAGCACATGTGTATAATGAAAACTGATAGGACTTCTCACTGTCTAAACAAATGCTATAAGGTGGCTGTTGAAGCAAGTCCATTTTGATGCATTTTCTGGTTGGCCAGGTCAGCAGGTAGTTATTACCATGTTACACAGATGACTGGATTAGTCAGGGTAATTTAACCTGTAGGAAGTGGCAACTCACAGACCTGAAATTTTTATGACCATACAAACCTGCACCCACTTATACTCCATGGACTGTATCACAAACTGAAATACATTTTACAAATAAAGCCACTCAGTCAGGACTGTGAAACATAAAGCTCAGGAAAGATAAAGATAACTACAAACGTGTTCAAGAAAGTGAATTCCCCACTCTTACAGAATGAACAGGAACTGGTTAACCAGGTTCCTACTTCAATAACCTCCACTTTAGGACCAAAGGGAAATCATTTCTGCAAGATATGTTATTTGCCAGGTACACAGCCTTGAGAAACTAAAGTTCACCCAAGACCACAAAGACCACCACCAGTTAATAGAGCCAATAATTTTTTGAAAACCATAGCCTTAAGGAGTCACAATTATCATTTGCCCTAAAATAGATTATAATAAGATTCCAGTGTTGTATTAAACCATATTGGATTAAGAGATTTTCTGCCAACTTTTTTCTGTGCATACATACTACATATATGAAAGAACCTTAAATATGTGCTACAGAAATGCTCACATATGTGCAAAGGATTTCTGTACAAGGATGTTCATTGCAGCAACATTTAACTAGCAAAAAATTAGAAACTACCAGGGTGTCTATCAATAAAGGATCATTAAACAAATTATGAAACATCAATATAGAATGCTATTTAACAGTTTAAAAGACTGAGGATCTATATTTATAGACTTGGACAGGTGTCCAAAATATATTAAGTGGAAAAAATAAATCTCAGAACAATATATATAACATGATTCCATTTACTCTGAAAATAATAATATATGATTATGTACAATGTATAAAATATATGTAAGCAAACAGAAGGAGGTCTGGAGAGAGATACTCCAAACTGCTAACCATTGTAACTCTGAGAGGAGTAACACTGAAAGAGGAGAGTTGTTACTCTTTAACCTATCTACTTTCATTTAGTACTTTGTCCAAGAAATATTTATTGAATACCTACTATGCACAGATAGGTCCTTTGCTAGTCATGAGGTTATAGAGATAAATAAAGTCCCTGTCCTCCATCGAACTGATACTGAATTTCTGCATTGTTTAAAACTTATATAATTTATAAAAGAAGAAAGATGATGCAATCCTTTCTCCATTATTCCAGTCAAGTGAGCAACTTTTGCTGGAACACTTCTACTCATCAACGCAGTCCTTTTTAACTTTGAACAGTTTTAATTCTCATAAAATTGTTGTGTTGTTGTTGTTTTTAATATTAAGCCAAAGCCTGGCTCCTCCTAATAACCGCCAACCACTGATCCTAAATTTATCCCCTTGAGGCCATAAAGAGCATATCTAATCCTTTCTTCACATGACAGTCCATCAAATATTTTAAGAAAGCAATCATATCACCCTCTGAATCAGACTAAACAGCTCCAAGTCTTCCAACTGTTCTTCATGTGACATGGTTTCAAGGCCTTGTGCCTTCTACTTTGCTTCTTTTTAAATGTTCTCCTCTAATTCCCTTTAAATGTTTGATCTCACACCCTATTCATGGTGCTACAAGCGTCACTTAGCCAAAAAAGAGGAAAGATAGACAATGATCTGCCTCACTTTAACTACCATTATTTAATCTTATTTTCCACCACGCCAATTAATCCTCTCCCTCCACCAAATGATTTGAAAAATAAAATACATTTTGCTATAAAAAGCAATGCTTGCCAGAAGATACAAAGCATTGAACACGCTTGGGATTTTCCTAAATGTTACTTTATTAATTAACTTCCATTAACATGTACTAATAAAATGACAAATACCATTTCATAAAGTTAATCTGAAACCTGAAACTATGCCTTACTGTGAGAGTAAGGAGGCCCTGTTCACCCGTCACCCCAGTGCCTGCAAATGTACCCAAAACCTTGCAGTTGCCCAACACACATTCATTAGACTTTGGTTTATGCATGGTTTATGCAACTTTAGAAGTCTGCACTTGGGGAGGAGGTAACAACTAAGGGAAATGAAAGTAATTCCTGAAACTATGCCCAGCTTTTATGTAGCACCATTAAGTCTTGGGGACTCTTAAATATATGAACTCATTTGATCCTAACAGTCATCCAGTAAAATAAGAAGAGTGAATACCATTCACCCTCCTGACAGGCAAGGAGACAGGGACCATGAAGTGAAAAGTTAGAATCTGACATGGTCCACCAGGGCAGAGCCCAAATGCAACACGGTGGGTTGGCTGAATAGTTCTTGGTTGGGTGGGGCTGGCCTCTTCACTGTAGGATGTTTAACAGCATCCCTGGCCCCAACTCACCAGACTCCAGCACCACCACCTCCTGCCAAGTTGCGACAATCAAACATTTCTCCTGACATTATCCCTGAGGGTGACAGGGCAAAATTACCATGGATAGAGGACTACTGATTTAAAGGAATTCTACAGTAAATCCATTCAAATGGCAGTCGTGGCAATTTAAGGGCACGTGTAATTATTTTAAGAACATGATTTTTTCAGATAGTAACAATACAGTCAATAGTTCTTGAAAATATATATTCAAGTATGTTCTGCAGTTTCAGAATACGGCTACTAAAAACACACTTTACCTCTGTTAATTCCCAAGGCATCAGGATGTTATCTATTCACCACAAATGAGCAAAAATGACTCTCTTATGCTTGTCCACCCTGCCATCCATTCCAGAAGATGCTTCCAAAACGCTCCTCCCCACTTTGCCTTTCTTAACCTGACCACTGGTTCCTTAAAGCCCTTAATGGGTACCCATCCCTTTAAGTTCACACTCAATCACTGAACTACTTTCAGCATCACATCTAACAATCAAAGAAAGGAAAATAACTAACCACTGGGAGAATAAAGAGCACAAGCAGTGCTTGTCTTTTAGAGCTGGGCAATCCTTTTGAGTCACAGTTGCAACCCAGGATGAATCTACACAAATAGACTCACAGCACTTCGGCCTTTTTCTTTGAAGGGAGAGAAGCCCCTGTCCAAGAATGAGTGTTCTAGAGGTGAAGAAAAATACCTTGAGAAGGAAGGGGAGAAAAAAATGTAAAGTAACCTAATGACTTCTTCACAAGCATACGTAAATAAACAGTTGAGGGTTGGAGGGTCTCAAAATACAAAATATCAAACAACCAGATTCTACCCAACATGATGGAGATTTACGGGGTTGTTAGTTAAAAATTATATATTTCACTTAAGTTTTCTATAGTTGTTAAGCTATTGCAAAAGTGAGAGGAATATTATTCATATTTTTTTAAAACTCTACTTCAGCATTAACAGCCATTTCCAACCAATGGGAAGCCCAATGTAACTAAAAAGAGGTACCTAAATTATTTTAAGGAATCACTTTCCTTATACCAGAGGAAGTACTGCAAGTCTTTTGAGTTTGTTTTATTAAATTCCCCCCAGTACACCTTAAAAAAATAAAATAAAGTGAGCCATAGTAGTAATTTCCTTTTCCTCTGCAAGTGTGTATGTGGCTCTAAGGGAAGGCTGTGCTTCTTTTTCAAATGAGTTGTTTATTAGCAATTCAAAAGTCCCTTAAATGTGTAACAAATAAAATAGCCAGGTAGACTTTAAAAACAATCTTGAGTTCCTTCTCCTATCTACTCAATGGAACCCCAAGATCTTGAAGTATTATACAGGAGGCTATCATCTCCATTTTCTAAGTAATTTTGTCCAAACTTATTTCTTTAGCTCTTTAAACTTTCTTAGATTTAACAAAAAAAATTAAGAGTAAATAATCAGTTCCTGGCAATAGCTGATTTTGCAGATGCTACATTTCCAACTTACATACATGAAGAAAGGATTTTTGGTAATGCATCTGTCTTAAAAGTATGCTGTATTTTTAAATGAAATCCTAATTTGGGGGTCATACAACTTTGAAGTAGACATCTGTAAGTCAGAGTATTTCCAGATACCCATGTTAAATTAGTTTGGAACAACAGGAAAGTAAAACATATTGTTTGACCTAAAAGATCATAAGCAGAAAATGTAACTCAGCTTGAAGCTGCTGAGAAGTCAGCGGCATCAAGCCCAATATTGATTAAAAAACAAAAAAATCTGTTATCCCCTTAAACCTGTCTAAAAGAATGTTGAAAATCTACAAAAGATATTTATTGTCTAAGTCTTAGACACAAAAGTGTGATATAGCATTTTAATGTCTATGAAGCACTATAGACTGTGTACCAATATTGCTGAATGGAAGAATGAATAAGTGAAAATTTAGTCTATTCTCTATTCTTTGTGCTAATGAATAAACAGTGTATAAAATGAAATCCAAAATTGGATGTATCCAGGTGTTTCATTAGTTACAAGATCGGAAGTACCAAAATTAAATTTCTTCTCTTCTTACTGCTTCTTCCCACTCTTTGGGAAAGGTGCTAAAGATCAGTGAAATGACCAAAAGGTTGGCAGCAGGAGGGGGAAGGAAAAAGAAACAAGCAGCTACAGAATCTGAAAACTCAATAATCAGCCTCTGAATAATAGGGTGAAAAATGCAAAGTTATTTGAGAGACTTAAAAGGCAGATATTATGAAAATCTTGGGGCTGAGTTTTAAATAAGTTCCTCTTTAAAGAGTTTGGTGATTTCACAGTCCTTTATGAAGTGTAATGTGGAAAAAGAAGGCAGAATTTAGTCATCTTAAGCTCAAGAATACAGTACAGGACTGTTAATTAACAAACATCTAGGACGTATCACAAATAAAACTCCATACTTCAAATGTGTTCAAGAATCACAATGCAATGTGCAAAATGATTTCTTAGACCAGATTCCTTCTAAGGCACCAGCACAGAGCGGGAGAGAGAGAAGTAAAGAAAGTAAACTCTCGGGGCAGATGTGGCTCAAATGGTTGGGCGTCCGTCTGCCATATGGAGGGACCTGGGTTCGATCCCCGGGACCTCCCAGTAAAATAAAAATATATATATAGAAGGCTCATGGGCTGCCAGGCTCTGTGTGCCGGTGAGCCGCCAGGCCCCGGGAGCCATGCAGCAAGATGATGACGTAAAAGGAGAGAGACAAGACGAGATGCTCCGAAAGCTCCAAAAACCAGGAGCCGAGGTGGCGCAGATGGCTAGAACACCTCTCTACTACATGGGAGGTCTTCAGGATCGAATCCTGGTGAAGACTAGAGGAGGAGGATGAGAAGAAATGAAACAGACACAGAGAATTGCCCAGCAAAAGGACACAAAAAAAACAGCAAATGGGGAAGGGGGGGGTTAAAATGGATCAAGTAAATAAATAAATCTTTAAAAAAAAAAAAGAAAAAAAAGAAAGAAAGTAAACTCCCATTACTTTCTCAACTGAATGGAAGAACCCTGTCAGAAAACCTTTAACAACAGTTGGCTATTGGCCTGGGAGAGACATTTAGAAAATAATTCTATATAACTTTATTTTAATGTTAAAAATTCTCATCCTTCATCTTACAGAAATGTCATTTTACAGAACTGCTCATGTTCCTCATATCAGGTGGCAGAAAATCCACAAAGATTCTAAAGCTTGTCCTTATAATTCTAATGGAACAGATGGAAAGTATCAAGTATACTACCTGCCTGAAAAGGAAATCAGCCTGAAGAGCACTGTGTAGATTATGATTAATGATTAACTAACCATGCTTCTACTTTACTGATCTCTGGCTGCCCAGTACTAAATAAAATGTACCACAACCAAAGAACGTAAATAAATTAAACATGCATTGAATCTTAAAAAAAAAGCTCCCTGAGAATTAAAAGAAAAAGACAAGCATGCGTGAAGCACTTAGACACGAACTTTCAAAAAGTTTTTCCAAACTCAAGGCACACCTTGTGTGGGTTATGAAAGGTTTTCAAACAGACTGTCAATCACTTCTCTCCCCCATGACAGCAGAACAGGAGAAGCCAATGAAAAGGTTAATGTAGGAAAGATTTAGAAGTGGTTTGGTATTACAAGCTTGCCAAAAAACTGGATACAGAGCCAGTAATTTGCCTTCATCACAATAAGAAACGGGAAACCTAGTTCATTTATAACAAGGTTTAGTATTGGACTAATACGTTGATTTACCTAGATCTATTCCAGGAAAGAATGACAATATTTTGGATGGGTTGCAATTTTCCCCAACACTCAGCAATTAATATGTTCATTATCAAGTGAATTTTATATGATAAACTTTTTAGAGCAGGGGTCACATAGATTTATGCAATCTATATACTGTATGTAAACTAAGCACACTCTTTAAAGTTATGATGGTGCTAATACAGTGAAGAGATTATGAAAACAAAACAAGTCCTACCCAGTTTAAGACAGACCACTACCATTTTGAAATCTTGAAAAAGCATTTTCAAATGCTTTGTGCCTAAATGATTACATCATTCTCAAGTCAATCTATCTTAGGACTTGAAAATGAACTTGCCAGCTAAAATTTACCTTTAAAAAGTGTTAACCAGGAACTCAGTTCCAAGTACAGCAAATGAACTATTTAGGAAGACACTTTTTAACTGAGATGAATTTTCTATGGTGATGTCAAATTTCCCACCAACTCTTTGGGGAAGGGTAGGGACTGTACAAATAAAATGGTGGGGAGGGGGTGATAGTAGAGCTTATTTGAGTACATGTGCAGAAACAATCTGTCACCTGAAGTAAGGCAGCTTCAAACCCAAGCCTGTGCTACCTACATGCTGTCTGAGTGAGAACTTCAGTGCCTCCATCAACAGGCTATTGGAGACCCACACAGAATCCAGTGTCCTCCACAGCATCCTGGTGCAATGGAAGATTTCTATTTCACCTCACCACCCTACTTTTTGTTTTCCTGCTTGTTTTTCGTTTGTTTTTAATGCCTATCTTTGTACATGCATAAGATAAGAAGATAAATCAAAACTGGCAAAGCCCTTAGACTGCCTTCTTAACCCAAGCCAGGAAGAAAGAGAACTAATGATATTTAGTACTTTGGACATATTGGTCCCAAGAAGGTAAACAATAGTAATAAAACAGAAAAGAATCCTATTCATCTTTATTTTTATCATCATCATTATTATTATATGGCTCTGGTTGATCATAGCTTTACTTTAAGACTTTCCAAATAGAGAGCTCTTTCTGAGATTAAAATTTAATTGCCCAGTGCCCCACCAGAGCACAGCTATAATCTAGCAGCCAAATAGCAACATTTTCTTTGCAACCTCTATTTTCAAGATTTTTATCTTGCACATAAACTAAGTTAAATTAACTCTTTTATTTCAGGGGTCAATATGAAGCTTTAAACTAATTATTTTTAAAAGAAATGTAACTTGTAGAGGGTCATGTTAATTCTTCTTTCTTTGTGATACATAGAATTTACACAAAACTCCTTAAAATTTAAGGCTATTTGTATTACATTCATCACACATACTTCCCACTGGTATCAATGAAAGACGCGTACACGAAATAGGAGATGAAGCTAGAGTGTACTTCTATTCTGTACATAACTTTGACATATATATAGATCTTTAATCATATGCCTAAATTATTGCTATAAAATTGATAGGAAAAAATCCTATTTTCAGGCAATCATTTTTGAAATCTATTGTTGACTTGCTAAACTGAGAGTCAACTATGAAATTTACAGTTGATGTTTCTGTCTTTTCAAGTAAGCATTATCTTGTCATTTTCAAAAGTAAGCCTCGGCTTGGGTTTGCTGCCTCCTTCCAGGTAACATCAGGATGCTAGGTTTGCTTCTACCTGCGGGTGTATCATAACTCGCGCGCGCACCCCGCGTCCTCGCTCTACCCATCCGAGGCCGATATGGCACCCTCGTGAAAACATGACCCAAACAGGAAAACTTTCTGGCTGCAAACTCTACTCCTTTGCCCGCGGTGAAAAGCTACCCGGCAGTAGGAATGGCACTGGCTTTTGTTCCGGCCTTGCCCAGCTGGCAAGTTAAGCGCTCGCAGCAGTCCTTCATCCCCGTAAGGTCACGAGATTCCGTGGGATTGGAATTTTGTAGCCTCACGGAAGAAGCCAGTTTTTACGCAATCCTTGCGTGTGGGGTGTACAAATACACGAAAAGAGGGCGTGGAGACAAGGATGAAATTCTAACTGCCTTTCAATTCCACTTTGGTCTCAGGTTCAAAAAGTGAGTCTTCATCCGTGGAAAGGCTCGCGTGTACTCTTACAGAACTCGAAGCTGGCGCAGGAAGTGGGGCACTTCGCGAACCGGGAGAGAAATAGGTACGGAAAGGGTACGGGAGATACTGTCAAGATGTAGGTCCGGCCCGCCTCCGGGTACAATCAGAAAAGCTACAGTGTGTCAGTGGTTTTTGGCTTCCTGTTTGTAAAGCGAGAACCTCCTTCCCTGCCTCTGTGACTGTCGTTCTTCCTCAAAACCGAGTCCGCCTCTTCGCGCTCACGGCCGACTCCGCGGCTTGGGGAGAAGGGGGCGCTGCGAGGCGAGGGCGGCCGCCGAGCAGCGGGGCGCTGGGCCGCGCAACGCAGCGCCCCTCCCAGCCGGGCAGCCTCCAGTGCTAAGCTGGGCCGCAAGGCGGACAAAGCGCCTCCCGTTCCCTCCCCCACGGCCGCGTTCCAAAAGGGAGGGGTTAGGCGGGCAAAAGGGGATGTAGGAGGAGGAAAGCCAGGGGGAGAAAAGAAGGTGGGGGGGAAGGTGCTGCTGGCGGGACTGGGCAGGATCGCGTAGAGGAGGGAGGAGGGGCTGGGGCGGCATCAGAGAACAGGGAGGAGGGAAGGATTCTTGAAGCCCAAGATAAACAAATTGTTCCTCTTCACGTGTGGGGTGGGGGAAGGTGGGGAGCGAGCGCAGCGGCCTCCCCTCCCCTCCCCCATGCCGGCTCTTTGTCACCGAGCGCCGGCCTGAGCGCCCCGCCAAAGCCCGCAGCGGCACAGGCACCACCCCAGGCGCCAGCGATTCCCAAACGGGGGAGAGGCGCGATTCAGAAACCGCACACCGAAAGGGCCGCCTGCCCCGGGCTCTGCGCCGCCGAACGAGGCACAGTCGGCACGAGAAACCGGCGAGGGCGCGCGGCCTCTCGGGGATCCAGGATTCCCACCGCCCAGCCCTACCCACACACACACGCGGCGTTGGAGACGGCGCGCGGCCCTAACTCGGGCGGCGCAGTGGAGTGGGGGTGCAGGCACCTTCCCCAAGCTTCCGGCCTCCCCCAGCCCAGAAAAAAAAAAGAAAAAGAACCGAAGAGGGGAGATAAGAGAAAGGAGTCTACCCTCAGGGTTAGGGGGTGGGAACTGAGACTTCCTCCCGGAGAAGTTAAGCCATTGGCTGCTCATCCTACCTCGAACCCACCCACCCCTTTAAGCCTCTTTCACCTCCCCGCTACGTTCCACTCCTCCGGGTTTATTAGACATGCCCGGGAAGTTGGGGGCGGGAGGTGAAAGCTCGTTGCAAGGCAAGTTTAAGACAAGGAAAGGCGAGAATCCCAGGAGAAGTTGCGCGACAGGGACTCTCCGCGCAAACCCTGAGCGTAGCTCTCCCTTCCCGCCCCCACCGGGCCGCTCACCCTACCCTCCCGGCCGCTCCACCTGCCCGGCTAGACCCGGGTGTCCAGCAGCGAGCAGAGCGCACCCGCGCCCCGCACCCGCGCGCGCTCCCGCGAGTACGCGCGCGCGCAGCCACCCTTGCTTGTCTCTCACCCACTTCAAAGTTCATTCACAAAACTCTCAGACTTTCTCAGCTCAAGGGGGATGAGCTGGGGAGATGAGGCAAGAGCCTCTCCCTTTCCCCTCCTCCCCCAAGGAGTTGAGGGCCTGGTGCCCGCCCAGAATCTGCGAGTACATCAATTTCTCCCCGCACCCGGCGGATGTGCTGAGAGGAGTGGGCGAAGGGGGACGGGTCTGGGGAGGCGAGGCAGCGCGGCGAGGGGTGGGGTGGGAGCGATGAAGAGGAGGAGCAAGGTTTCAACTCTGGGTTCACTCTCTTTCAAATCGGTATCTAAGAAAGGGGGAGGGAGGTATTAAAAAAACTTTTCCAGTCCCTCACTCCGACGCTCCTCGAGGTTCCCTCCGCCCCTCGCAGTCGTGACTGGCTTTTCCCCTCTCGCCCCCTCCTCCCCAAATCTGACAACCCTGACAGATTAACAGGTAGCGGCGACCGCAGCTTTTCCCCCCCAGAAAAGTTGACGTTAACCCTTCGGCTTCAGCCCACCTCACCCACCGTACAAATCAGACCAGCACACCCCTATGTGAGAGGCCCCACCCCCCCCACGCGCGCCCCATGCCCGCTGCCAGTGCTCCCTCACCATGATCAGCGTGTGGTTCCTCTGCTCCGCTGAGACAGACTCCGCATCTTGCTGGGGTTTGCTCGAGTGCTGCTGTTTGCCGCCTCCGGTACCGGCGCCCGATTTCTTGGCCCTCTGCTCTAGGGTCCGCTGGTAGAGGCTCACGGTGTCCCGGCGCTCCAGCTCCAGCTGCTCCACCTGAGCTTGCTGATACCTGTTCTCGCAGTTGACGTGGTGCCGCCGGCAGCCCTCGATGCGCTGGCGGAGCCGCTCGACCACGGTGCTGTGCTTGGGGACGGCCGCCGAGCCACCGGCGGGGCCCCCGGAGCCGCCGCCGCCGGCAGCGGGGTGATTGCTACTCGGAGCAGCGGGAGTACTATTGGGAGTATTATTCACACCGATCCCGGCCCCTCCGAGGCTGCTGTTCAGGCTACTGTTGATGCAAATACTACTGCCATTCGCGGCAGCAGCGGGGGCTGCGAAATCCCCCATCCTGCTCCCCAGGCACACTATTTTGGAAGAACTTTTTTAATCCACCCCCCCTATCAGCCTCCTCCTTGGGTCCAAGGATTAAAATAGTTTAAGTGGAACGCGGGGGAGACGCAAGCACATGGATGGAAACAGCGATCCCGACGGGGCGAAAAAAAGGGGAGAGATTTTTGGGGTGGCTTTTTTGTTGTTTCCTTTTTTTAAACTGTAAAGCTCGAGGGGAAAAAAGGGGGGAGGTTGTTATCGGAATACCATCAGACACCTATCAACAAAAAGAATCACAACAAACTGAGCCAGCAGCAAATCGGGTTGCAACTCAAGGGGTGATCCGCTCCTCGCCTGCCTTCTTTTTATAATCCATTATTTTCTAATAAATTCCAGGAGGTTTCCGGTGGTTGGCAAGCATTTTCTCCCTACGTACCGAAAAACACACCCCATGTACACACACAAGCATATGCCTCCGGTGCGGACACGCGCGACATACACTCACTCCACACCGCATCAGAAAACGGCAAGCTTGCTTATTGCATTTTCCTTCCACAAAAAAGTTTTGGTGTTTATGCCGCCCCGTGTTCTCAAAGTACTTTGGCTGCTCAGTTGCATTTCACAGGAACCTAGATATCGAATCCTCGGGCTGGGGGAAGTAAACACATGGACAGTCCGAGGCGACTGCAAAAGTAGATCGGTGAAGTCCTTTGCAAAACGCCGCGCGGAGAGCAGCCCCTAACGCTCGGCTGGGCTGCCGCTGCCGCCGCTGCTCCTGCCACCATCACAATGATCAACTGCTCGCCGCCGACGCCGCCGCCTCCTCCTCCTCCTCTCGCTCCTCCACCTCCTCCTCCATGCCAGCGGAGTGATATCAGGACGCGCGAGCTCAGTAAACACGGCAGCGGCGGCGGCTGGAGGCCGTGAGACAGGCCCGGGGACACCGCGCAAAACCCGGTCCGGACTCTCACCCGGCAGGAGCGGGCGCGGCATGCCAAGGCACCCGGCTCCCGCCTCCTCGCCTCGCCCTCCCCCGCCGATCCCATGCCCCCAGCCTTACTACTATCCTGACTGGGAAGCCGGAGCTTCCAGAAACAAGAAAAAGAAAGATTCGGGAACGAATCAACTTTTGACCTGTGAGAGAGAATGGTGCGTGTGTGTACGTGTGTGTGTGTGTGTGTGTGTGTGTGTGTGTGTGCGCGCGCGCGCGGCCGCTGCTGCTGGATTTCCTTATTCCAAGCAGCGAAATATCAAGCGAACTCAAGTTGTTGTTATACATTTATGCATTATATTGCAGAACTGTGCATGACCAGGCAGAAACATTAGAGATTCACAGCAGTTGTCTTTCATCCCTATCCATGTGAAAAGAAAGGCCAATGAGTGACTTGTTTTTAAAACCAAGGTCCTGGCTAGTAATAACTCTGCATATGGACACTTGTTCAAACTCTAGGCAAGTCTTAACACATAAATACCGAACCCTGAATAAATAGAAATAGGTGCGAAAATTACTGGAATATTATTTAATTCGCTGTACCTAATGATTGTTGTTATTGAGGCAATTATTGTTTTTCCTACTCTTGGAAAAAAATAAAATAAAGCAGGCAGGGACTTGGAGGTGAGACTAACAGTACATTTTAACAGACTGTTTTGAACACTAGGTGCTAATGACAGCAGTAATTAAGGGTCCTTCGTAAATCAAGCGGAAAGATTGCAGATTTCATGGACTAGAACTATAGGAAAACCATAGCATTTCACAGTTTGTCATGACCAAAACAAAAACAAGCAAAAATAGCAGGCTTACATTATTGCTGGATATATTTCTTTCTGTTTAAATGAATTCACAGTAAGCACAATTAAAATGGAACAGTGACCCCAGAAAGCAATCTAGATTTTCCATTTTATTATGAGTCATATTCCAGATACTGAATATCTAAAACAACAAAAACACCACCAACAACAAACACCTAAGGATCGAAAATAATATCCTTGATCTGGATTTAACCCATTGTATATACATTTTTTTTTTTTTTTTAATTAAAGTGGAAAAACTATTAACATTTCTGGGACCACTGGTAGGACACAAATCTTGATTGTGAAATGTTAACAAGGCAGTCTGTATTATCTCAATATATTTTATAGAATTATTTTTAGGGTAGAAATACACCCCAGTTTTCTAAAATAGCCAGAAATAAAAGAACTTTGGATCTCATGCATTAGTCATGAGATCTGATTTAAACCCTCTTCATTTCTTGGCTTTGCAGATTAGCATAGGATGCTATTTCTAACCTCATAATGTCAGCGATAAAGAGCTTTATTTTTCTTCATTAATCAGGTCTATATGGTGAACTATATCTTTAACATCCACTGGATTATATGGTAAAAAGTGCAGCAAAATATCGGTTAACATGTGAGGCTACCTCTAAGTAGTAAAACAAATGTGAGAGAGTATCTTTTGTTGAAGTTGGAATTGGGGGGGCGGGGGCCTATTTAGTTAATATACAACCTTGTGTGTCAAACTGTGCCTTCAAATCTCAGAAAATTAAACTGAATTAGTTCTGCAGAAAAAGTCAGTTAAGACTATGAAAACAGAGAAAATTATAAGAAAAAGGGGTATAAGAGTGGCCTTTTTCTTTATCACATATTCACTAAATAATGTCTCTATTAACTCAGGAAACACATGGCTTCACCACAGAGAGGAAGCTGTGACTCTGCATTCACTCTGTTCTATCTTCACTATAGTTTAGTTCTTATCCCTTTTCTTACCCCAATAGCCGGCATCACCCATAAAAAAAGACTGCAACTTGATTGACAAAGGCAGCAAGTTTGAGGGTCTTGAGCATTGGATCCTCAGTGAAGAGACTTGGGTTCTAATTTTAGCTTTTTCCTGTGACTCAGAATTTAATTTTTCATTGACAGTTTGTCATTCTGGGGGAAAAAATGACAACAATAGCACCACCATGTATTCCTATAAAGCTGTCTGCCCCTCCTATCATGGAGGGGGAAAAATGCACAAGAATTTGTATCCCTTTCCTCTGGGGGACCAAAGTTACAGGGGTGGGCACCAGCAGCTGGGGGAGCACCCTTTATGGCCTTACTCTGGGGCTCCCCAAAGACAAATGGGGTCATTCTTGCAAAACCACAGTATAGTTTGCTGCTGAAATTAGTGCATGAGTGGACTATACCAAAAAGAAAAGTTGACTGTTCATGTGTGTGTATACACAGATACACAGACACACACACACACTGGCACCTGCCTTTATATCAAGATGTGGCAGTAGCAGCCACAACTCCAAGAACAAGATGTGGGGAAAAGAAGCTGTGTGAAGCTGTGTGATGTCAAGAGAGGGAAGAGTCTTTGAGGGAACTGACCTATGCTGTACCCCACTGTGACATACTCAAGGTCAGAAACCCCATCCTAATTGTGCAGGGCAATTAGAAGAAAGAATCAGGAAGTGAACAAGACTTGAGTCTTGAGCAAGTCATCCTGAACTACAGATGTCAATCTACTCTGGTGAACTTAGAAGAAGCAGAAACGTCTATACTGGCCCCTTCTAGACCCTCACGATTTGTCCCTACAAGGTTGCCAGCTTTGTTGATCACCATCCTGAATAACTTTGTGAAAGTTGTTAGAGAAGTTCAATGCTGGGAGGCAGTTTTAGTCACTGCCAGGCACCCTGGTAAAGACAGCACAGCTGTTTTAGCTTCCTAGCCACTAAAACAAATACCATACAATAGGTTGGCTTAAACCATGGGGAATTTATTGACTTATGGTACTGAAGCTAGGAGAAGTCCAAAATTGAAGTGATGTTTTTTTTTCCCCCAAAGATTGTGGCATTCTAGGGCTGACTGCTGGTGACCCTTGATCCTTGGCTTTTCTGTCACATGATAATGCACATGGTGCTGTCTTCTTTCTCTTCCAAGTTCCATTGACTCAGCTTCTGGCTGCTCCCTGTGGCTTCTCTCTGTGTCCAATTTCCTTTGCTTGTAAGAACTTCAGCTATATAGAATTAAGGCCCACCCTCATTCAGTTTTGGCACTTCAAAGGTCCTATTTAGAAACAGGGTTACACCAAAAAGACCAAGAGTTGGGACTTGACATGCCTTTTATGGGGCACATGATTCAGTCTCAAACAACAACCATCTCTATCTTTCTTTTTTTTTTTTTTTAGTTTATTTATTCCCCACCCCCCACCCTCACCACCTTGTTGTTTGCTCTTGCTGTCTGCTTTCTGTGTCCATTTGCTGTCTGCTCGTCTTCTCTTTAGGAGGCATCCGGACCTCCCATGTGGGAGAGAGGCACTCAATCACTTCAGCCACTTCAGCTCCCTGCTTTGTTGTATCTCTCATTGTCTTTCCTCTTTGTGTCTCCTTGTTCCATCATCTTGTTGCATCAGCTCGCCACGTCTACCCATCGTGCCAGCTTGCTGTCTTGCTCATCTTCTCCAGGAGGCACCAGGAACCAAACCGGGACCTTCCATGTGGTAGGCAGGAGCTCAATCACTTGAGCCACATCTGCTTCCCTCTATCTTTCTTATAAGCCTACTACAGGACAAAACTTCAGCATGGGAGCTACAGACACATCATCGATGCTGTTGCTCTAGAATGGCTAAAACACCGGAGATGCCATAGCAGTGATGAGAAAGAAATTCCTATGGTTGCATCCCCAGAGTTTGATGCTAGCTCTCTGGAGGCCAAAGAAAGAAGGGCTTGATGAATACTACCCTGCACTAGGCTGTCCAGAGGCCCTGGATCTCAGCCAAACTTGGTAGTTTGTAGAAGTTGAACCAGGTTCCCTTTCCTTTCCTTTAGGCCAATCCTGCATCTTCCTCCCATATCCATCTGTTAGGGCCCAGTGTTCCAGTGATAAGAAAGATCACTTTTGTGTAGAAATTCCAATCTATGTGCTACTTCCACTTCCCTATAACTATAGTGCAATAGAACTAGCTTCATAATTATACCCTGAAAGAGCACTTGGGGACCAAGGCAGAGTAGGAACTATCTGCCACCCAGCTATAAGTAAGGAAACCATTATATATGCCCCCAGAGAGGCCAGACATTTCTGAATTACTAGAAGCAGTGGGCATGTACTCAACTGTGTAGCAATAGCTATTATTCCAATAACTCAACAAATACATTCTTGGCCTTCTGCGTGCCATGCGCTGTTCAAGGCACTCAGTATATGCCATAACAGTGTTCGGAACAGTGTCCAACCTCAATGATGGCCCTTTGGAATACACAAATATTTGGAGTAGATAGATGTCTTGATGGGACTAATATGAGGTGGGAATGGGAACAGGTGAAACAGGTTCCCAAGTGCATGCTTGAGGTACCCAGAAGGCTTCTCCAGAGACATGATGTCATAACTCACTCTGTAAAGTGGGTAGAAGTGAGCCAAGCAAAGATTGATGTGGGGTACACAGTGGGGAGCTAGGAAACAGCATGAGCCATTTCAGGAAAACCATGAAGTAGTTCCCTCTGGCAGGGCTGTGAGTGTGAGGGGGTGTATGAGAAATAAGGCTTTGGAGATAGACAGGAGCCAGATTGTACAAGAACATCTCAGGAGTTTAGACTATGTTCTTGGGACAAGATTAAAAGGATTTAAGCTGATTTATACTTTCTGCTTTGGTAATACAGAGGGCTGCAGTGTTTTCTAAAGTGTGTTCTGAAGCACCTGGTTCTTGGGTTCCCAGCCGAGTAAGTTCAGGAGATGATCTGTACTGCATCTCTCCCTTGGAAATTCATTACCACTTTGAAGGCCACAAGCAAACTTGCAGTAAAGCATCTTTAACTTTGTTCAATCTAGCATTTCCAAAATCTTATTATGACCCAAAGAATGGAACACACTATAGGAAGCTCTATTTTAAAGAAAGTAAAAATTGAAGGCAGTTCTAAAGCTGCTTAAGTTCACAATTGCCTGGGCATATAGTCTGTGTCAAAGACTGTACTCATCTTACCATCTTCTCTCCAGAATCACTAGTACCAGGGTTCAAGGCCCTTCACTAACCTTAATTGGATGCACTGAATTCAGGCCTTTAAGTAGTGGGGAAGTGGCAATACAAAGACACAATTCCCAGGAGCATGAATTTGACTTGCCATTTTTAATACCAGTACTTAATAGTGCATTAATATTGTTTCTATATAATAAGATCTCCTTTTTTGGGGGGAAATAACATTAATTAATTGAAAATCTTTATTAGGTGATATCTTTAAAGATACAGATTATCATTACTTTTGAAGCATGTACTGTGTCTAGCTAAGAATATTAGCCTCTTGATGCTATTTTAATGATCACCTTCTACCTAGTAAACCAATTGTATGGAGGTGACATCTCCCATGAACTGGAGGTATTTTAAAAGTTTGTTTCCTTAAATACTTAAATACTCCTAGCAAGATCCTGTTTACATTACTAATTTTATTAAGAAGGGGGTTGCTTTGCCCAAGATGGTGTTATAAATTTTAAGAGGAAAATGAGTTAATGGGGTTTATTTTCTTGTTCACATATTTTAAATATGTATAAAATGGTTTTGTGGTTATTAGAGGAAAGGTTAAAGTCCATGGCAAAGAAATTTTTTTAAAGGTCTTTTGTTCTATTTCACATGTACCTCTACTTTCAGCACTAAATAATTGGACAAAATAAGGCATCTGCCTGAACAGAATCTGACATTCATCTAAGCTGTTAAAGACTTCTGTAATTTTGAGAAAACATTTATGGGATCTTTTATTTATTGAATGCCTGTCAGGTAAACTGTTAACTTTAGACACAATCATTTAACAAATAATCGAAGAACTCAATGATTTTACTTTCTTGTTTAAAATATTTCTTGGCTATCAATAAAGGCACAGGATATACTTTTCTTAAATTTAATTTTTTTAGGAAGTACCAGGGATTGAACCCAGGACCTCATACATGGGAAGCAGGCACTCAACCACTGACCTACATGTGCTCCGGGATATAATTTTTGGAACCTCCGATGTGGGAGAGAGGCGTCCTACCGCCTGCACCACCTTAGTTCCTGTTTTTTTCGACGCGACTCGTCTTGGTTCTCCCTTATGTCACTCTCCTGTTACATCATCATCTTGCTGCTTGGCTCTCGCTGGGCCTGACTGCGCACCTCCGCACAGAGCCTGGAGGCATACCTGCTCGCAGACCTGGCGGCCCACCCACCTTCTATATTTTTCTTTATTTTTACCAGGAGATCCCGGGGATTGAACCCAGGTCCCTCCATATGGGAGACAGATACCCAACCATTTGAGCCACATCTGCCCCAGGATATAATTTTAAAGGCCAATATTCACTGAAATCTTACTCTATTTCTGGTACTATTATTATTACCATCTCACTGATGAGGAAACGGGACCAGAGGAAGCTTAAGGAGCTTTCCCCAAATCACACAGTTTAAAGCAGCAAAATCAAATTTGAACCCAGGCTGTCTGACCCTTGAATGAACACTGTTGAGGGAACATATAACTAGGTTCCCAAGGTTTGTTCTAATCTTAAGATTCTACATTTCTACGAAACTAAAATGATTTTTACCCAGTTCTCATGTTTAACAGAGGCCTGTTGCTGCAGTGTTTAGAAGGAATATACCCCATTTCGGCTCGGGAGTCATGCTTTCAGAAAGTTGCCTTTGGCCATGCCCCCACCCTCCACCAGCACACCATGCTGAGAACCAGGGGCCATTTCTCTGCCGTGGTACTTACATTACATTGTATTGTAATTGTCTGTTTACTTGTCTATCTCCCACTTGTCCTTTTATTGATCTTTGGCCCTAACACAGGGCCTGCTGTGACAGGGCTCCATAACTGTGTGTGGAGAATGAGTAAAGGAAAGAATGAATAGCACACAATTTTACTAAAAGGAGCAAGGTGAAAAGGGAGCTGTGTCTAGTCCTAAACAGTGGTCCCCAAGGAGAGTAATACCGTGCTGCCATTCTGTAGAAACTATTTGGATGCAATATAAGAAAATCACAGTGAGATGTGATTTATTTTTCACATCTCAGAGTTTGAAGTATTCTATAAATTGACTTGGAGAGGGGCAGGGATGGAAAAGAAAGAGACAGAATAGAGCCAGCCTCTTCCAGCTTCTTTCACTGTACCCTGCTGCCTCTCAGGAATGGGAAGGGACTCGCATATATTGTACACCCACTGCCATGTGTCAGCTGCTGTGGAAGGCTTATGACATATGGTATTTAACCTAATAATCCCAACAACCCTAGGAGGTATATAAACCAGTTACCTAAAATGTAATGTGCCTTTAACACACAGGAATTCAACTATATGCCCTTGGTCTTGTTAAATACATACACACGTGCACACACATGCATAATTGAACAAGTCCATTCACGGAATCTGTGCTCAAAAATAAACAATGAAGAGAAGAGGACTATTTTGTTGTTTGTTAAGTACCAAACCATGTACACTTACTCTACCTCAGGTGATGTAAGTGTTTTAAGGTAATTACAACTACATGCCTGCGAACGATGTAACTTCACCATATCATTCCTCCCATTTTGTAGATTAGAAAATAAAGGTTTAAAGAGTCCAATCCAGTTCAATGTCTCCGTCTTACGCACTGTGACACTGCCTGGACCCCCTTTGCTGCTGCTGCTGCTGCTGCTGCTGCTGTAGGGGCTTCAGAGCCATTTTGTCTGTGCTGAGTCTCCCATTCAGCAAATATTTATTGACTGTTGACAAGTCCTCTACTAGGTGCAAGGGATGCATAGTTGAAAAGAAACATTTTTCTCCCTAAAGGAGCATGGCAATCTAGTAGTAAGGGGAAATGTAAATAATGTAACAGGCTAACATAAGGGGAGTGGTCAGCTCTTGATTGACCCAAGTTTGAAGGAGAGATAGGAAGAGGTTTGTCACAGTTAAGACAAAACTAGTAAATGGGATTTGGGGAAAAACAAATTTACCTCAGCTTAAATTACACCCGATAGTTAGGAAATGTTTTACCATCCTACATAAAGTCATTCAAAAGGTAGAAATAATAACTTACAATAGTTTAAGAACACAAAGCATCACTTTCATTGTCTGATGAAATATTGCCCATTTTAATGGTTTAAACCATTAAACCATGTTTAATGGTTTGATATCGTCTGTTCCTGAGCTGTACTCTCCCTTTTTAACGTTGGAACAAAGCCTAGGCACCATCAGTTTGTCTCTGAACAAACAACATTCTTCACTTTTACTCTGGTAGACAGTCTAGGTCAGTGGTTTTTAAGCTGCATTGAGCCCTAAGAATTCCCTAGCATGGGCCCCAGGGGCTGTTGTATAGTGAGGAAAGGAAGAGGCTCTATGCTGGGTATTGGCCTGACTTTGATTCAAGCTCCTTCTTTTTCAGATTAGAGTAAGATTTCCTTTCACTAAAGTGTTCGGTAGCTAAAAAGAGTTTGAAAATTGTTTTGTGCCTCATCGTGCCTCCCTCCCCCACTCTCTAAATCTCCACCCTTCATCACATTTCATTGTTCTCTCTTGATGTCACCAAACCCGGGTTCAGATGAATCTGAATTAAGCCACCAAAGTTAAACTATCCATTTGCTGAATGTCAGCTCCCTCATATTTCTCTTCATTCCTCTGAGATTAGTAGGATTAAGGATGGCCCAAATAAGTGTGTGATATAATGGAGAACACTATATTTACTAGAACTCCAGGAGGGGTACTGGACATGTTCAGAAGGAACTCTTTCATTATCTGCCTGGGGTAGTGGTGGGCTGGGGTTTGAGAGACCAGTGAGTCATGCTCCAGCAAAGGTAGATGATTAATAAACCTCCTTCTAAGAAGAGTGTGTCCTGGTGTCTCAGGGTTTTTGTCTTACTGAGTTGGGTATATGAGTTTAGGACTGTGGAGGACAGACAGCTACTAGTGACCTAGCCTCCTCTGTTACCCTCAGTTTCTCCTTTGAGTAAATGCCAAGTAAAGTGATTTCAGGGGCCATGAAATGGTTAATCTACCCAGGACATCCCCATATCTGGTCCAGTCATTTCTTTGATTGTCCCCCGGCTTTCTGTGAGACCAGAAAACCATCTAGTGGGGAATGCAACAATTTTAGGATCAATGTATTAGCACCCATGAGATTCAAAACAAGTCCTCAGCTTTGGGCTGCAATGCTCTTCATTTCTTCTGCATCCCCTCCTGCCTATTCTCCATGAAAGAAAATCTTCAGCATGCAAGAAGTAAAAAGTCTGCATTAAGGAACAGACTTGGCACAAGGATGAAAGAATGGCTGCCAAGGACAAGTGGAAGTTCCCTGATCCGACTCTGCTCCTCATCCATGGATGAGTAACTGACAGATGGCTGCAAAAAGACAAGAAGACAAGGCTGATTGGCAAGAGGCAGGAATCTCCCAACCTGAAAGTAGAAACAGTGTGGCATCTGTTAGTTACAATGAGATTCTAAACTATGGATATCTTCTAACAGGTAGATGTTATACAGATTTGTAGTCATTGAATTTTTTTTCCACAAAATTTTTAAAAAATCATGTTAATCTACCTTAATTTAAGCATTGTTGTTTTCAGCTACCTAATAACCATTCCAATGCCTTCTGTAACAGAACTTTTTATACCTTTTCAAAACCATCCTACCTGCATTTTCAGCCCATGAAGTTTGGGAGAGAAGGGAGCTGAACTTTCCCTGGCTCTGGGAAAACCACCCAGGTCATATTCCTCTTGACCAGGGTGATTAATTAAAAAATGTTTGCATAATCAGGCTGGTCCAGTTAAAATTCTCTCTGGGAATTTTGCTGCAGTTACCAGAAAAGGGGCATTTTATACTCAGGGATCATGGAAGTTGGGATCCTGTAAGTCTGGAGCTGCCTGAGGCCAATTTGACATGACATGGACAAAGCCTACTTAAAAATAAAGCCAACAGAATGGAAAATGGAGCCAAGGAATGGAGATAGTCCGGCTAGCAGCATATCTGTTCTGGATCCAGCCAGGTGCTTTTCTCCTTTTCCTACTTTCCCTCCTTTCCTTCCTTCTAGCCTTTCAACCTTTGTGTGCATGTGTGTCCATCTGTTATGTGACTGAAAGCAACTTAAATATCCATTAGTTAAGGGCTGGTTAAATAAATTGTATTATAATCAAATAATAAAATATGTGCAACCATTAAAAAGACTCATGTAAAGCTATACATAAAGCTTTGCATTATTTATCATAGCAAAAAGTGAAAACAACTGAAAGCCATCTGTTTGGGGGACTGGATAAATAAAGTATATTATATACACACATAAAATAAGCAACTATTAAAATGAGTCATATCTAGCTATATTGATTGATATTTAAAGATCTTCATGGCATACTGTTGATTTTTTAAAAGCAGGTTATAAAACAAGTTGCAAATATGCTTTAATTTTTATAAAATTGTGTAATTTTGTATATGTGAATCTAGCAAACTCTAAAAGGCTAGTTAACCATTATTACTCTGGAATTTTAGGTGTTTTTTTTACTATCCTCTTCTCTGTATTGCTTAAGTTGTATATGTATAAACAATAAAGAAAGAAAATGGAACTTTCTGTTTTCTAGAAAAATAGAAAAGAAAGAAGGGAGAAAGGAAGGAAGGGAGGGAAGAGCTAAAGAGAAGGAAGAACGGGAGTGTCTGTAGTCTGAAGTTTGTCTAAATGTTTCAGGAAAAGATTCAAGGAGGAGGTGATGCCATCTTGTGAATCTTAAAAAGCAATAAATGAGGAGAGGACATGCAGAATAAGGAAACAGGAAAAAATGTTCAGAAAAGTGAGAAGCCATGTTGTCTTAGGAACAAATTGTCTGCTATAGCTAGATCAGTGTCAGTAAATTAGCAATTTACCCTTAACAACTAAGGAAGAGTCAATTAAAGTCAATATTAACACAAGGGATTTCACATCAGAATTGCATGTGGGGTGTACAAGAGGAAAGAAAAATACCATACCTCTGGGACACTGGTCTCTATTCAATTTCTTTCTCTATCTATTACCTAGACACATCTCCCCTTTGAGGACCAATAAGCATCTCCAACTTAATATGTACAAAGCAAAACTATTGGTTTCCTCTCCAGATCGTCTCACTCTTCCCTCCCAGTATTCCCCATTACATAAAAAATGACCACATTAGTCTACCAATGCCTTGATACAAAAACTTGGTGTCATCCTTGTCTCCTCTTTTCCTGACACCTAAGAGCCAACCCAGAACAAATCGTGCCATGTCTACCTTTAAACTATATCTAGAATCTGACCACTAGTTATCTTCTCTTCTGCTACCATCCTGGTCTCAATCTTCTTCATCTCTCCTCTGGACCAATGCAACAGTCTCCTAGCTGGTCCTCCTGCTTCTACCCTTGCCCTTTAGCATCAATGTTCTGCCAAAACAGCCCGAGGAATCCTGTGGCAGTTTGAAATTATTTTATGAATCCCCAAAAGAGAAAGATTATGTTTGTAGGCTGGTCCGCTCCTGTGGGTATGAGCAAACTTTTCAATTGGACTACTTCAGTGAGGCGTGACTCAGGTTGAGTCTCCGGCGTCTTGTTAGGTCTGATAAAAAACAGAGACACACCAGAAACTAAAGCTCTGCCGTTTTTCATCCTGCCATGTGACAGAAAGGAGAGGCTCAAACAGCTGAGGCCCCGGGGAGAGATGAGCCATTTGCCTGATAGCTTGTAGCAGAAATCGGAAAGAAAGTAGAGCAGCTGAGCCTCAAAGAAGAGGCCCAGTAAGAGACAAGCCCTATGCCTGAATGTCCTCAGCTGAGCTCCAGGAGATTTTCCAGGGAAAAGCAGAGATTGCCCGCCATCTTGCTTCAACACATGGCAGCTGACTTGGGTGAGAAAGCACCTCTTATGGTGCCTTGAGTTGGACTTTTCACAGCCTTGTAACTATAAGTTTTTAACCCAAATAAATAAAAGCCAACAGATTTCTGGTACTTTTCTTTTTACTTTTGCCCTTTGGCAAACTAAAGTAGATCCTTTTCAAACATATCAGTTCATGACTGTCCTGTGCTCAAAACCCACTAATGGTTCTCATCTCATTCAGGGTAAAACCCAAAGTCCTCTGCCTGTGAGCCTCTGCAGGACCTGGCCATCTCTTCTACTTCCTAGGCTCCATCTCTAACCACTCGTCTCCATTCACTCTGTTTCCTCACCTCCTGGCCTTTTTGTTGTTGTTAATAAGCCAGGCACGAGGACCTCAAGACATCCCCCTGTTGAAATACTCTCAGCCTCACTGCCTTCAGGTCTGCTGCTCCTTTGAGACCTTTCTGACCACCCTGTATGAAATAACCTTCCTCCACCATCTCCCTACAGCCTCCAATCCTTTGCTTCGAGCCACTTTTCAGAACTTGACATAGAATGCATCTTTTTTTGTTTGTTTTTTTTCTGAGTCGCCTTCTAGAATGCAAGGCCCATGAGAGCAGGGACCTGTGTTTTTAATCTATACACTGCACATGGAGGAGAGGCTGGCACACAGGGAGCACTTAGTGCCTGTTTGCTGATGAATGAATTAAGTTTATTTCTATAGTTTGAAGGAAACACGATGCTTTTGATATAATACCAGTTAACATTTATTGATTATGTACTATTTATTGGGCACTATATCAAGCTTTTACATAAACTAACTCGTTTAATCGTCTCAACCACCCTAGGGAACACAAAGCATTTTCTAAATGAGGAAACTGAGGCATATTTCACATTAACAATGTCACACAGCTGATGAGTGCCAGAACCTGGCTTCTAGCCTAGGCCGACTACAGGGACCATGCTTGACCACTAGGTCTCTCCACTTAGGATGTACTTTTTGGAAGTTTCTTGAAGACATTGAAGAGCACATTGAAAATGACTTATTCTATAAATTTATTACTCAGGGATAAAATTTTTCCCTCTATATATTATCTCCACCAGTTTACAACTACACAACACAGTGAAGAGTAAACAAACATTGGAAAGTTCACTGGACTCCCCTGAAGTTCACAGACATCTAGACCCCTTGTAGTCATTTAGTAGAGACTACCAAGTTTGTTTGAAAACCTTTCTTGGGTCATGCATACCTTGTAAATCTGATATGAGCTGTACAAGCCCCTTTGAAGATGCAGGCAGTCATTTTTACCACTGTAAATTTATTCACTTGTGTATCCAACAAATATTAAGCACCATTAAGTGTCAGGCATGGTTCCAGGCACCGGGACACAGAAAATTTTCTTTCATTAACTCCCATCCCCACCTGTAACAAAATGGAACTTTTGTATCATAGTGATTTAGAGCTAGCTCTGGAGTCAGGGAGATTTGGGTACAACTCCCTGCCCTGCTGTTGCTGGCTGCAAGACATCAGGCAATTAGGTAATTCGTCTAAATCTCAGTTTCTTTGTCTAAAAAAAAAAATGGAGTCAGTATCGATTATAATACCAACCATACCAGATTATTGAGAGGATTAAATGAGATTGATACACAGTAACAATTCTGAAATATATTACCTGTGATGGCGAGGATGAGCTTGTAGAAGCTTTGTGATTTTGAATATGGTTTTGGACATATGCTGAACCTGGAGTTCTGTAGGTTTCTTTTCATTTAAATGTCAAGAGCTTGTTTGAATTTTAGCAGCCTGAAAGAATTCTAATTTTGTCAACATTATCAACCAGAGTACTAACCCTTGTGATGAAGTTATTGGGTCTTACAATAACAATTAGACATCTTAATAGAACTATTAAAAGAACTCTCATTCATTCATGTGTTGATTCTTTCTTCCTTCTGGAGTTATCTGGGAAAGCTGCCCATTTGCAGATAGCTCCTTTGGCTATTTTCCTCTGACTTTCAAAGCCCTTAAAATAAAGTTCTTAAGTACCTCATAACGGGTTGACGAGATTGTTGGTTTTGTTGATAACATATCAGAAGTAATAATTTTTATATGTACTACTAGACTCATTTCAAAGTATAGAGATATCTCAGGTAATTTTTGAATGAACCAAATACTCATATTTATCCTTAGGCCCTTCTGCAATTTGGGACATTAGGCCTGGTGTCAGAGACATTGTTTTTAACCCTAGACCTGATAATAATTAATTGCTTGATCTTGCTCTTATTAGTGCTTTGTTACCTTCTCTATAAAATCATGTTAATGTCTTCCAGCTCTAAAATCATAACTTTATTTACGATTCTATGCAAATAAAGTTAATCAACAAGAAACTTTTCCCAATTGGTGCATGGCACTGAATTTGAGGACCTATCAAAAGAAAAAATGCATTTCAAATTGGAAACATTGTTACAGACCCATACAACGAGATAGCAAAAAGGGTTAAAAATAATAAAAAAAAAAAACCTTTTAAAACAAAGCAAAACATAAAAAATATTCAATAGTTACATTCATCTTGAAAAATATTTTAACAATATTGTGTTCTAAATACCTATGGGAAATGCAAATGCTAATGTATCTAATAACATTTACAAAATGCTGAAAACTGGGACCATCTTTGCTTGTTGTTCATGTCCAACCAACTTCACGACACATTTAGTTAAAATCAATATTAGATTTGAGATTCAGACCAGACCAGCACCTCAGAGAAGGCTGGACTTCAGATAAGGAGTTATCATCTTGGTTCACAACATTTTGAGGATTTTGGAATGCTTTGAGATAAAGGGGGCACTTTGAGTCTGAGCTCGTGATGAAGTAGAATTAATAAAATGCTCTAGCTTAAAACCATTTCCCACTTGGGAAACAAAGGTGCTGATCCAGGATAATTAGCTATATTTTGCAGATTGAAAGTGCCATCGAGTAAATGCTTTAGTGCCAACATCCTCTTGGTGAGGAAAATATTCCCTAACATTCCTTCTGACTCTGCAAGTTAGGCTCCTTTGCCCAGGAGAGTGAGTCTGAGGTGGTTTCTGAAGAGAAGATGGAACCAAGTTGTCAGAATTGTGGCTAATCCCTAGTATTCCGAATCCATGGAGCAGCTAATTACTGTCCTTCATGGAGGATGGAGATTCAGACTAATGTTAAACTTTTTCTAAAAATGTATAGTTGTATAGGTTAAAAAATGCAAGCTTAAAAACAAGGATAGAATTGCAAAATATAGTTTCTAAATAAGCAGAGGAAAATTAAAAATGACGTAAAGACATCTATCATGTCAGCAGAAAGCAAGAAAAGGAGAAGAAATTTTTAAAAAGGAAAAGGACAGTAAACAGAAAACAAAGTAAAGATGGTAGGAATATATTCAAATATAGCGCTAATCACAATAAGTATTTGTGATAAGAAATTTGCTTATTAAAGGATTTTACTATCTATTGTATTTTTAATTATCCAAGAAATTTTATTATTCAAGCTTTATATTGCCTCCTACAGATTAGTATCATTTTAATCCAGGATACACTAATAAAATTCAAGAATTATATCTTGTATTTCTGACTTAAAAATCTATATTTAAAAATTGAGATTTGCGTTTACGCAATGATGATGAAAAGGGAAATTAGAAACCAGACGGATATTTATACAAACTGATATTTCAGAAAGGACTTGAAGTAAGAGGTCTTTCCTACTCCTTAATTTGCAGAACATTTTTGAAGAACTAATTTTTTCCCTAATTTCACTCTAGAGTATGTCAAAGGGAAAACATTTAGTAAGCTTAAGGCTTTTACCACCTAAAATTTTAGATGGATTGCTTTTCAGAATACTTTTTCTAATCAACATTATAGGAAATCTTCTAGCTGATAAAAAAAAGCCCAAATGTTTACATTCTTCTTAAGAGTTGAATGATTCTTTTTTTCAATGTAAGGGCAATGTATTAGAAAATAATTTGTGGTGTCCTCTTCACAGACAGCTACCACGGTGGCTCCCCTTCCCGCAGGTGCTTTCGAGGGGATGAGGGTGACATCCTCAGTCCATCCAGGCTCTGAGGGCTGACTGGGGCCCCAGGTCCAGGGGCCTTGGTCTTATTTCCTCCTGTGGCTGGGAGTTAGATGTGGAAGTCCCTTTACACCTCTGGTCAGTGTCTTGGGTGGCCAATGTGACAGCATATGGAGAGGAGTCATCTCAGTCAGCCTTCACCTTCATTCCACCAGTCACGTGGCAGATAATTTCCTTGCCAGAGAGATCGGTGACATGGACAAAAGTGTCATTAAAGGATGCATAAATGTGGCAAAAACCAAATACATTCTCCCCTTCTGCCACCTGAGACCCAAGGCTGATGACCCGTTCTCCCTTCTTTTCCTTTACTTTGTGAGGTGGCATTTCTCTGAATGATTCTTTTTGAGGGTGATATACAGGATAGGGCACACCTGGAGCAGGCTTCTATAGCATGTGTAAGTGTTCATCTTGTCATAGTGTTTTATCTCAGTGGGAGGAGACCCACACAATAAACAAGAAAATATTAAACTCCCATCCTGGGGAGTCCTGCTATGTTCTCCATTAGAAAGACAAGAATCCCTCGAGAACATAGGCAGTGTCTAATAAAAGAAAACAGACCAATATGTCAAGCCCTCAATATTATTGCAAGTAACTACGAATCTTATGCTACAAAAATTAAAACTTAGTAGTTACCATAGGTTCTGAGGGGAGGAGAAGGGAAGAAAAGACTGGGTGGATCATAGGGCACTTTTGGGGCATTGGAGTTGTTCTGCATGATCTTGGAATAATGGATACAAACCATTTTGAATTTTGTCAAAACCTGTAAAAGTGTTTGGTACAAAATATAAACCATACTGTAACCCGCTGACCATGGTTAGTAACAATGCTTCAATATTTGTCCATCAATTGTAACAAATGTACCACCCACATGCAAACTGTTATTAATAGGGGAGTGTGGAAAAGGGGAGGGCATGGTATATATAAGAATCCCTATATTTTTTATGTCACTTTTCTGTAACCTAAAGCTTCTTTGAAGATAAAATGGAAAAAATATGACACTGCTGGAATATATGGAAGAAATTGTCACTGTACATACAAGACAACAGATAAAGACACAATGTCTAAAAAATTTTGTATCATTTCAATCGTTAGATTTTATTTGTTTTTTAAAAACTATTATTATTTCATTTTCTTATTAATTTTATTTGGTTATTTTGTTGGCTTCATTTTTAGAGAAGTTTTGGATCATAAAAGGGTCACAGCTGAGGCATGGGAGGATCACTGGTACAGGGTGTTGGTGATGGGAGATGTATGAGGAGGGGTGTACCTGGGGCATGCCTCTAAGGCATATGAATATGTTCAAGTGTTCATGGGGCA
>JAQZBX010024605.1:0-30051 GCA_029593785.1 Cabassous unicinctus
CCCCTTGCTGCTTGTGTTTGCTGTGTCCATTTGCTGTGTGTTTTTTCCGTGTCTGCTTATCTCCCCCTTGCTGTGAGGTCTTGCCGCATCAGCCCACCACGCCGCGCGGGCCGGCCTGCCCTCACAAGGAGGCCCCGGGAAGCGAACCCGGGGCCTCACACATGGTAAACGGGAGCTCCATCGATTGAGCCACACCCGCTTCCCCTCCTTCAAATCTTTACTCAAATTCCATCTCCTTAGTGAGGTTCTTTCTGCCCACCCTATTTTAAACTGCAACATCTGGAATATCCAAATGACCAATAAAATGTGAAAAGAAACTCAGCTTCATTGGTGATTAGAGAAATACAAACAAAAACTAAAAGCGCACTTCCCCTTTGCAACCAAACTTCTGGAGAAAAGGACTCTGCCACTGTCATCAGCAAATGCTCTGAGGTCTTCCTCACCTTCCACTCATTCCACCTAGGCTCTAGCCCTGGGTGGGAAAAAGAGGAAAAAGAAGGAGAAAAGAGGAAAAGAAAATTGAGTGATGTTTGTGTGCCACAGACCATCTGAACCAGACTCTTATTTTAAAATTGTAAATATGGGTGGGAATTATTGTATTATATCAAAAGTATGCAGGTTTTCCAATTGGGATAGAAAGCAGATAGTGATTGCAAGGAACTGGGATGGGAAGAGGGGATTGGCTGCAAAAATGAGAAACACAAGGGAACTTTCTGAAATGATGGAAATGTTGTATATCATGATTGTGACAGGGGTAACAAGACTGTGTACATTTGTATTGATGGTTCTCATTTATAGTGGGAGACTAAAATATACCCTTTTCAATAAGGGATAGACAATCTAGACAGAAGATCAACAAGGAAATAGAAGACTTGAACAATACAGTAAGCCACTTAGACCTCACAGACATATATAGAACACATCACCCATCAGCAGCAGAATACTCATTCTTCTCTTGTGCACATGGATCATTCTCCAAGAAAGAACATATGCTAGTTTTCCAGTTTTTGATGAATTCAAAAATATTGAAATCATACAATGTATCCTCTCTGATCCCAATGGAATAAAGCTAGAAATCATTAACAGAGGAAGAACTGGAAAATTCACAATTTGTGGAGACTAAACAATGAATTCTTAAACAATCAGTGGGGCAAAGAAGGAATCACAAAGGAAATTAGGAGATTTCTTGAGGCGAATGAAAACAAAAACACAACATACAAAAACTTATGGGATGCAGCAAAGGCAGTGCTGAGAGAGAATTTTATAGCTCTAAATATTTACATTAATAAAGAAAACAGTTCTCAGATCAGAGCCCTAACTTCATAACTGGAAGATATAGAAAAAAGAAATGCAAACTAAACTCTAAGTGAGCAGAATGAAGGAAGGAACAAAGATTAAAACAGAGATAAATGAAATAAACAATGAAAAAAAAAGAGAGCGAATTGACTAACCCAAAAGTTGTTTGTTTGTTTTTTTTAAAGATCAGTAAAGTCAACACACCTTTAAACAGACTGACAAAAAAATAAGAAGAGAGGCTGCAAATAACTAAAATCATAAACTGGACATGACTTCCAAACCCTCCTCTCCCCAGAAATAAAAAGGATTATAAGAAGATATCATAAACAACAGTACATCAACAAATTAGATAACCTAGATGAAATGGACGAATTCCTAGAAGCACACAAACCACCAATACTAACTCAAGAAGAAATAGAAGGTCTCAACAGACCAATAGCAAGTAAAGAGATTCAATCAATAATCAAAAACCTTCCAACAAAGAAAGCATAGGACCATATGGCTTCACTGGTGAATTTCACTAAACATTCCAAGAAGACTTAACACCAATCCTGCTCAATCTCTTCCAAATATTGATGAGGAAGGAACAGTTTGCTCACTCATTCTATGAGGCCAACATCACCTTAATACCAAAGCCAAATAAAGATACCACAAGGAAAGAAAATTACAGACCAATATCCCTTATGACTATAGATATAAAATTCCTCAACAAAATACTAGCAAACCAAATCCAACAGCGCATCAAAATAATTATACACCATGAGCAAGTGGGATTTATCCTAGGTATGCATGGGTGGGTCAACTGAAGAAAAGCAATTAATGCAATACACCACATTAATAGAACAAAAGAAGTCACCATGTGAGCATCTCAATTGACACAGAAAAGGCATTTGGAAACAATCTAGCACACATTCTTGATAAAAACACTTAGAAAAATAGGAATGGAAGGAAATTTCCTCAACATGATAAAGGACATATGTGAAAAACCCATGGCAAACATCACACTTAACAGTGAAAGACTGGAAGCTTTCCCTCTAAGACAAGGAATAAGACAGAAATGTCAACTGTCACCAATATTATTCAACATCATACTAGAAGTTCTAGCCAATACAATTAGGCAAGAATAAGAAATAAAAGATATCCAAATTGGAAAGGAAGAAGTAAAACTTCCCCTATTGCAGATGGCATGATAAATAGAAAATCCTACCAGTGGTTTAAAGGGAAAGTCTAAGGTCTTGTATATTACTAAAAGGAAAGCTAAAAAATGTAACATGGGATTGTATAGCATAGTAAAACCACATGTGAAATATGAATATGGATAAAACAGCATGTATAAGATTATTTTTCTTTGAAACTGAACAAATGCATGTTAATACTACAAGATGTTAATATCAGACAAGAGAAAACATGCTAAGTGAAAGAAATCAGACACAAGTACTACATATTGTATGATTCCATTTATATAAAATGTAAATATAAATCAATTTATAAAGGTGAAATTAGATAAGTGATTATGTAGGACAGGGGAAGGATAGAGGGATTGAGAGGTGATTGCTAAGGGATGTGGAGTTTTTCTTTTTGGAATAATGAAATTGTTCTAAAAATTTTTGTGGTGATGAATGCACAACATTGTGACTATACTAAAAGCTATTGATTATACACTTTGGATAGATCATAGGGTATGTGAATATATCTCAATTAAACTGCTAAATAAATAAATATGCAAGAATAGCCAGAAATAGCAGCTATGTCCAGCAGGGGAAGCATAGAGAGATTGAGAGGTGAAGAATTTTCCTGTTTGTTTGTCTGTTTTATTTAATATTATTATTATTGAAATAATGAAAATGCTTTAATAATGATTGAAGTGAATGCACAACTATGTGATTATACCAAATACCATTGACTGTACACTTTGGATGAACTGTATGCTTTATTAATATGCATCAATAAAATTGATTTTTTTTAAACAAGAGAGAAAATCCTAAAAATAATCCACAACAAAGCTACTATAGCTAATAAAAAAAACTAGATCAGCAAAGTGATTAGGTACAAGGTCAACACACAAAAATCAGTAGTGTTACTGCATATTAGTAATGAACAATCTGAAGAGAAAATCAACAAAAAAAATCCATTTACCATAGCAACTAAAAGAATTATAAATCTAGGAATAAATTAAACCAAGGATGTAAAGGACTTGTACATAGAAAAGTACAAAACATTTCTAAAACAAATCAAAGACTACCTAAATAAATGGAAGGACATTCCATTTTGTGGATTGGAAGATGAAATATTATTAACATGTCAATTCCTCACAAAGTTATATACAGGTTCAATGCAATCTCAATAAAAATTCCAACAGCCTTCTTTGCAGAAATGGGAAAACCAATCATCAAATTTATTTGGGGGGGGGGGGGGAATAGCCAAAACCAACTTGAAAAAGAAGAACAAAGTTGGAGAACTCACACTTTCCAATTTTAAAACATATTACAAAGCTATAGTAATCAAAACAGCAAGGTACTGGCAAACAGACAGACATATAGGCTAATGGAATCAAATTGAGAGTTAAGAAAGAAACTCTTACATATATGACCAACTGGTTTTTTACAAGGTTGCCAAGTCCACTCAATGGGGAAAGAATAGTCTCTTCAACAAACTGTGCTGGGAAAACTGGACATCCATGTGCAAAAAAAATGACAGTGGACCCCTACCTCACATCATATACAAAACATTAACTCAAAATGGATCAAAGACCTAAATATAAAAGCCAAAACAATAAAACTCTTAGAAGAAAACATAACAAAGTATCTTCAGGACCTTGTGTTAGGCAATTGTTTCTCAGACTTTACACCAAAATCATGAGCAACAAAAGAAAAAATATAGATTAATGGGACCTCACAAAAATTAAAAACTTTTGTGCTTCAAAGGATTTCATCATGAAAGTAATAAGACAATTTACAGAATGGGAGAAAATATTTGGAAAACTTATATTGGTAACAGTTTAATATCCAGAACATATAAAGAAATCCTGCAACTCAACAATAAAAAGACACATAATCCAATTTAAAAAATGGGCAAAAGATTTGAATAGACATGTCTCCAAATAAAATAAACAAATGGCCAATAGCACATGAAAAGATGCTCAGCATCATTAGCCATTAGGGAAATGTAAATCAAAACCACAATGAGATACCATTTCACACCCACTATAATAGCTACTATTTTTTAAAATAAGAATAAATGTTGTAGAGGATTTGAAGAAATAGGAACACTTGTACATTGCTGGTGGGAATGTAAAATGGTGCAGCCACAGTGGAAAACAGTTTGGCATTTCTTCAGAAAGTTAAGCATGGAATTCCCATATGATTCAGCAATCACTCTTCCAGATGTATATCCAAAACAATTGAAAGAATTGTTTTCAAACAGATATCTGCACATTGATGTTCATAGAGGCATTATCCACAATTGCCAAAAGATGGAAGCAACCCAAGTATCCATCAACAGATGAATGGATAAACAATATGTGCTATATACACACAACAGATTATGAGTCAGTTGCAAAAAGGAATGAAGTTCTGATACATGCCACAACATGGATGAACCTTGCACATCCTGTTGAATGAAATAAACCGGATACAAAAGCACAATGTATGTATGATCTCATTTATATGAATTAATTAAATATGCAAACTCATAGAGTCAGAATCTGGAATACAGATTACCAGGGGCCAGGGCCAGGGTAGGGAATGGGCTGTTAATGCTTAATTTGTACAGCGTTTCTGTGTAGGGTGATGGGAAAGTTTTGATAGTGGATGGTGGTAATGGTAACACAACACTGGGAATATAATTAACACCACTGAACTATATATTTCAAAGTGTTAAAACTGGAAATTGTAGGTTGTGTATGTTACCAAATAAAAACAAACCAAAAACAGAGCTTAACACAAGGAGTGAGCCCTAATGTACACTATGGACTCTAGTTAATATTTTAAATTATAATATTGTTTCATCAATTGTAACAAAGATGCCACATTAATGCAAGGCATTAATAACAGGGAAAACTTTGAGAGGGACGGGTTATATGGGAATTTTGTACATTCTGCATGAGGATTTCTATAAACCTTCAACTGCACTAATTTTTTTAAAAATGCCATTGACACTTTTCCGGCTGCACTGTTTGACCTCTGAATGGGAGACTGGCCCCGTGAAATCCCACACCAGTTGAATCAACTATCTCCCCCACACCCCATGATCAAGAAAGGGCTTGGACAGAAGTGCACGTGGACTGTGTCCCCTCGGCACCCAGGCGGCATTGAGGGGAAGAAGAGGCAAGTCCTCAGAGAATTTGCAGGGTAGTTGTGGAGGCAGGGAACATACATACACACATAGAAGGTGATGAGCCATATGGGGAAATGAGTTAGACAAAAAAAGGTGTGAGTGTTCAGTAGAACTGCATGGCTGTGGGTCTGCCCAAAGGCAGAGAGGGGGACGAGGGGTCTTTGAGATCTCTGGGAGCCCACGAGGGGAGGATCTGTGCATCACCCACCCTCCACTGGCCCTGAGGTCAGCACCAAAGGCAAACCATGAATCTTCCATGACGGAAAACCTCAGAGCTGCAAAGAGAGAAGCTGCTGCAGCGCCGGGAAGAGGGTCTCCTCCTTGGCTGGAGGAAAGTGGGCTAGGCGAGGTATTATTTCCCATCTCTCATCCGTCTTTTCATTTAAGACTCTTTTACTCAGGGAGATAAAGAGATGAAGCTGAATAAAGGCTTAAGAGACATGGAGGATAGAGTGAGATACTACAAAATCTAACAGGATTTGAAAAAAGGGGAGACAAGTAAACATATGAAGAGAGGCAGTATTTGGAGACAAAATGGCTGAGAATATTCCAGATCCTTGGAAGACATGTCTCCTCAAGAGTCAAGAAGTTAGTCAAGGGAAGCAGATGTGGCTCAGGCATTTGGGCACCAATCTATCACATGGGAGGTCCCAGGTTCGGTACCCAGTGCCTCCTAAAGAAGATGAGCAAGAATGCAAGCTGACGCATCAGGCTGGCGCAGTGAGCTGATGCAACAAGATGACACAATGAGACGACGCAACGAAGAGACATAACGAGGAAACGCAATGAGTGACACAAAAAGCAGGGAGCAGAGATGGCTCAAGCAATTGGGTGCCTCCCTCCCACATGGGATGGTCCTGGGTTCAGTTCCCAATGCCTCCGAAAAAGAAGATGAGCACATAACGAACAGACACAGAGAACAGAGAGTGAGTGCAAACAAATAAAATAAATGTTTAAAAAAAAAAAAAGTCAACGTGTGAGCAGGATGAATAAAATTAAATGCACATGTACACACATCATAGTAAATATAGAAAATATTGTAAAAGCAACCAGAAGGAAAATATAGACTGTAGGATATATTTATTATGATCTGTTGGAAGATGCCGTCAGTCTCTGGAAGGACAGGGTAGTAGCTGGGGCACCTGGATTCAGGAATGTGATTGCCTTCTGGCTTTTTCACTCTCCCCTTCTCCCATTCCTTCTCACCTCTACCTGTTTCTGATACTTGCTTTACACCCTCCATCACAAAAAGGGACCCCCTCCCCATCCCCACTTCTGGTTCAAATAGAATCCCGGGGAAGGATTCTGATTGGTCCAACAGGCAAAATGACAAGTCCCACAAGAACCTCCAAGAGGGAGGGGAGTTAAGCAGAGTAGGAGAAGCAGTTTAGCAAAAGAAATTTGGCAGGAGCTGGATGGGGGTGGGGGGTGTTGAAAGGCATTTCCCAAAAAAGGAAGGAGGACCAGGCAGACGAAACTACAAGTGCTGCCTACACGACCTTTTCCAGTCCTCTGAGAAAGGACGTGGGCACTGGATGTACTTGTAGCCAATACCCTCCATTCTCTGTTATCAGCAGAGTAAGAGAGATCAAGGGTGTGAGTTCTGGAGAAAATCTGCCTGGGTTCATATCCCAGCTCTGCACTTATGAGCTGTGTGACCTTGGACAAGTCACTTAACCTCTCTGTGCTAGTTTCCTCAAACACTAAATGGGGACCTATTTCTGGGGTTGTTGTGAGGATTAAATGAGCTTATATAAGTAGAAATGCTCAAAACAGTAGCTGGTACATGGTAAGTGCCCCAAAAATCCCAGGTATTATTATTTTAGAGCAATTAGTATCACCTTAAGATGAGATGGTAGAACAATACATAGCAAATGTAATTAAATCACTGAGTTATATATATGAAAGTGATTAAAAGGGAAATTTTAGGTTGTAGAAATGTTACCGGAGTAAAAATTAAAAGAAAAGAAAAAAAAAAAAAAGCCAGAGAACTGTACAACACAAACAGTGAATCCTAATGTAAACTACAAGACTGTAGTTAGGACAAGCATAACAATATTTTTTCATCAGTTGAAACAAAGGTACCACACTAATGCAAGGTGTTAATAATAGGGGGTGGTATTTGGGAACTACGTATTTTCTGCATGCTTTTTCTGTAAACCTACAACTACTCTAAAAAAGTTTTTTTTCTTAAGATTTATTGTATTTATTTATTTCTCCCCTTCCCCTTGCTGTTTGGTATTTTGCTGTGTCTTTTTGTTGTGTGCTGGCACTGGGAACCGAACCCAGGACCTCTGATGTGGGAGGGAGGTACCTAATTGCTTGAGCCACCTCCACTCCCTGCTTTGTTGTGTCTCTCATTATGTTTTGTCATTGCGTCACCTTGTTGCGTCAGCTCACTGTCTTGCTCGTCTTCTTTAGGAGGCACCGGGAACTGAACCTAGAACCTCCCATGTGGTAAGCGGGAGCTCAATCACTTGAACCACATCTGCTTCCCAAAAAAGTTGTTTTTAAGAACCAACTACTGGGAAGCGGGAGTGGCTCAGTGGATAGAGCCCCCGTTTACCATATGGGAGGACCCGGGTTCGCTTCCCGGGGCCTCCTTGTGAGGGCAGGCCGGCCCGCGCGGTGCCGTGGGCTGATGCAGCAAGACCTCACAGCAAGGGGGAGATAAGCAGACACGGAGAAAACAAACAGCGAATGGACACAGCAACACAAGCAGCAAGGGGGGGATAAATAAATAAATAAATAAACCTTTAAAAAAAAAAAAAAAAAAAGAACCAACTACAAAAAAGATGGGACAGTAGAACCTGGTCTCTCAACTGTGGCACTACTGACATTTGGCGCTGGATCATTCTGTTTGGGGGGGAGGAGGCTGTGCTCTGCATTGCAGGAAGTTTTGTAGCATGCTGGCCTCTATCCACTAGATGCCCCAAGTTGTGACAACCAAAACTGCTTCCAGGCATTGCCAAACGTCCCCTGGGGACAAATTCCCTCCCGACTGAGATCTGCTACTGCAAGAAGCTCACCCGGCTTGGAGTGAAGAATCGTGCCCGGGCTCTAGGCCCAGCTCTGCTGCTCACTTTCCGTAGCTCCTTGGAAAGTTGCTTCACCTCCCTGGGCTGGATTTCCTTCCTTCTCTATCGCATGACCCGAGACCCTAGGCTTCTTCTCCACCAACCTGCAGAGGCCGATGAGCTGGGCCGGGGAGCCTGCCGCAGCCTTCAGCAGACCTGCGCTCCGGCCAGCACCACCCCAGCTCCACCGCCGACCTCCTGCCCACCTTCATGGCCTGCCTGGGCAGCCGGGGCTTGGAGGTGACCCAGACGGTGCTGAAGAACCTGCCCGAGACCACCGTCCTCCGCCAGGACCCCACGGGGCCTTGCAGGCGGGCAGGCACGGCCTGGTGGACCCCGGCTCTGGAGGTTCTCAGCATGGAGGCCGTGCTGTGAGACCACCTGGTCCCGGCCTGCTGCCACTGCAGGGTGACGTGGAGAGGGCTGGTACTCATCGCCCTCCTCAATGAAGCCCCGTGGGTACCCGAGGGAAGGGGAAAATCTCATCGCTGCTGTCTGTTGGATTCACCAGGACCTAGCCAGGCTCTCCCGAGGGCTCTCCACTCCTAGGCCCCACTGCCCTCACTGTGTTTTCCCCTCGAAACCCCACTCAACCCTTTCTTCCCAGTTTCCTAGGATGGATGAAACAGACCACACATGAAAATCCCACAAGCCGAAGATGGAAACCATGGCATCAACCGCTCATTCCGCAATCCGTGACTGAACACCAGCAGGCCCAGGCTGGGTGCTGGGAAGAGGGAAATGCCTCAGGCACAGTTCCCTGTGCCTCAGTTTCCTTCTGTGAAAAGTGGGGCTAATGATAGAGCCGACCTCATAGAGTCGCTGTGAAGATTCAATGTGGTGATGCACCTAGCACGATGCCCAGCACACAGCAGGTGCTAAATAGACGGGCGTTCTCTGTTAGAGGGGGCGGGTTTGCTCCACTTATAATTACTCATAGGTTCCCACCCGAGGCACAGGTGGGCATCAGACCTTGTGCTGTGGCTGTGGAACTTGGGCAAACCCTACCACTTGTACAAAATGGGCTACTATCAGGTTCAAATGCAATTAACACACACCAACGGCATTGCTGTTTGTTTCATTATTATTACCCATTCTCTTTAAACTTTCGTTTTGAAATAATTTCAAACTGACAAGACAGTTGCAAAAATAATACAAAGTCCTTACAGAGAACTCCAATATCCCCTCCCCTAGATACCCAGGTACACCAACTCCTAACATTTTGAAACATTTGCTCCATCAGTCTATCTATCCATCTATCAGTCTATCTATCTATCTATCTATCTAATCTATTTTCTGAACATTTGAGAGAAGGTTGTACACTCCATGCTCCTTGATCATCTAATACTTCCGTGTACTTTCCTAAGAATAAGAATATTCACTTATTGTATTAATCAGCCAAACGGGTGCTAATGTGAAATACCAGAAATGGGTTGGTCTTTATGAAGGGTATTTATTTGGGGTAGAAGTCCACAGTTACCAGGCCACAAAGCGTAAGTTTCTTCCCTCACCAAAGCCCATTGCCATGTGCTGGAGCAAGACAGCTGCCAATGTTTGCCAGGGTTCAGGCTTCTGGGGTTCCTCTCTTCCCGGGGCTGCGTTTCTCTCCAGGCTTAGCTCCTGTTTCTTCCACAAGGTCAGCTGTAGACGATCAGGCGAACGGCTCGCTTCTCTTCTCCTGGGGCCTTCTCTCCAACATCAAAACTCCAGCATCAAAACTGCTTCTCAAAAAAACCTGCCGCCTCTGTCCTTTGCCATGCCTTTTATATTCGATTCCCCACCCACCAAGGGGTGGGGCTCAACGCCCTACTGACGTGGCCCAGTCAACACCCTAATCATAACTTAATCATGCCCAGATTAACAGATCAGTTTACAAGCATGATCCAATTATATTTTTGGAATTCATAATTATATCAAACTGCCAAATGGCTACACTTATGTAACCACCTAAGTACAGTTATCAAGGTCAAAAAATTTAACAATGGTATACAACTTCCAGTCTCTATTCACATCATTTCATATGTCCCAGGCGTGTCCTTCTGGGCCTTTTCTCCTCCATCATTAGATCTAATCCAGAATCATGTTTTACATTAAGTTGTCCTTGTTGCTGTAGTTGCTCTTTTTTTAAATTCTGGAAATATACGTACAACATAAACTTCCCCATCTCAGCCACTCCCAAGGACACCCATTCATAATGCTGCAGTACCCTCCCCACCATCCATAACCAGAACTCGCCCTTCGCCCCAAACAGGAGCTTTGCATCCATTATGCATTAACTCCTTTTCTCCCTGCTCTCTGCCCCCAGCAGCCTCCACTTCCAGCCCAATGAGTTTGCTTATTCTAGCTGTATCATATAAGTGGCCATCATACAGCAGGCGTCACTGTGTGTCTGGTTTTATTACCATTACTTTTATCTGACATTTATTAAGCACAATCTCCAGGCACTATTCAGAGTCCTTGGACCCATTTGCCCCTCAAACATCTCTATGTAGTGGGGTATTATCATCCTCCTCTTCCTCGTCATCATCGTCATCTTCATCCCCATTTACAGATAAGGAAACAGAGACACAAGGAGCTTAATTTGTCAGTGGGTATAAGTGACAGCTGGGATTTGAACCCGGGAAATCTGACTCCTGAGCCTTCTGTCTTAAGCACCATTCTCTACGATTATGACAGTTTTCCCACACCCTGCCACCTCTCTAGGTTGGACAAAGAGAAAATGGGACATTGTAGAGACCAAGTCCACATGTAGATGCAGCTGAAAAACAGTATAAAAGGCAAAATTCACCTTAAAAACCCCTTCAGTCATCCCCAAACTCTTCGAGCCAAGTTTTCCTCCTGCACTGAAACACAATGTAGACCCTTCAGTTAAGCAACTTAAAGAAAACCCAGCTGGGGTTGCTTTGTTTGACTGCTCTGCTGAATGATATTTTGGCCAAGTTTGCAGGGTTTAATTCCCATTAGGTTCAACGGCTGCGTGATGTGGTTGCAGTGACCTGTGCATGGACACGTGTAAACTATCAAGGGTAATAAAGCTGGCCAGCACTTACGTGGCCCTTACCACGTGGCAGGCACTACTCTACGTGTTCTACATGTGTCAAACAGCCCTAAGAGGTAGGCTCTGTGGTCATCGTCCTCTTCTTACAAGTGGGGAAACTGAGGCACAGAGCTTCAAGCACTTGCCTTGAGCTGACCCCAGATGCTCTGGCTCCAAAGTCTGTGCTCTCACCACTGTCCATGCTGCCTCACCAAGGGTCCCCAAGGTGAAGGGTGATTATCACTCCCCTTCCCCTCCACCATCCCAGCTGCCTCCGAAGAGCCTGCTGTTGTCTGGGAAGAAACAGTCTCGTCGAATCCTCTCTGAAAGCTAATTCAGCCATTTACTCTCAATTTGTAGCGGATGCTGTCGTCTCTCAGATTTCAAAGAAGATGAATGCCTGGGTCAAATTGGATTAAAAAATTTAATTGAATAAGACAGAACCAGACAGCTTGATGGAAGACTTTGATCCGATAAAGGGAGAGCCGAAATGCGTGCTCCTGATGCCGGGGTGTGACGGGGAGCTGTCTGGGCCTGTCTGGCCTCTTCTCCTCTGCAGGGAAGCCATTTATGCCAATTTGCGGGTGCGACTGCCCTGGAGTGGTGTGGGGAACACTGTTCCCAGGCATTCACCAGATCGCCCTGTCCCCACAGCCTGCCCACCTTGCTGTCCTCCGGAATACCCCATGTCTGGGGCCCTGAAAGTCTCAACCCTCACAACACCCCGATATCCTGGCCACAACAGGAACCTACGAATGATATTTTAAAAAAAGAGAAAACGCCCAGAGGTTTTCACCTGCTGGTCCGCTGATAGATCCAGGCTGCAGACCCAGGTTTGTGTACACAGCGGGTTGTTTGGTTTGGTTTTTTAATTAGGAGATTTCTTCTCTTCAAGTCCATTTTAGCAGTTTCTTTTCAACATTGCCGCTCCAGGTGTGGTCCACAGATTAGCATCATCAGCACCAACTGGAACTTGTTAGAAATGCAGAATCTCCAGTCCTGCCACCTCAGATATTCTGGACCAGAATTTGCATTGGAACATCAAGGTTCGAGAAGGACTTGCTGCAAGACAATGGTTTTCTCCTGCTGCACGTCAGCATCCTCTGAAAGAAGTTTGAAAACTCCAGGTGAGCAGGCAATTCTCTCCTCCCCCATCCCTTTAAATCAGAACCTCTGCAAGGAGGACCGAGGCATCAGTATTATTTAAAGAAGCTCCCAGGTAATTCCATTGTTGAGAACCAGGGGATATTTCTATGCTTGAGGTTCCTGAAGCTCTTCTCCTTCCTGAGCCCTCTCCCCACATTTCCCATCTCCCCCTCTTTTAAGAGGGCCATTATCAAGAAGCAGCCAAACCCATTTCTAAGTATATACCCCCAAAGAAATGAAAGCAGGGACTCAGGCAGATATCTGTACACCAATGTTCACAGAAGCATTATTCACAACAGCTAAAAGGTGGAAGCAACCTAAGTGTCCATCAATAGGGGAATGGATAAACACCAAGTGGTCTATAAACATAAGGGAATACTACTCAACCAGGATGAAGCTCTCATATGTGCCACAACACGCATGAACCTTGAAGACATCCTGTTACGTGAAATAAGCCAGACATGAAAAGCCAAGTATAGTATGAGCTTGCTTATATTAAATACCTAGAATAAGCAAGTTCACGGAGATAGCAGATTACAGCTTACCAGGACCTGGGTGAAAGGGCAGTGGGGAGTTACTGCTTAATGGGTATTGAGTCTCTGTTTGAGGGGATGAAAAAGTTTGGACAATGGTGTAATAGATACCGTGGGGTTGTATATTTCAAAGTGGTAAAATGGGAAGTTTTCAGTTATATATGTTACTACAATAAAAAAGTGGTTTTTTTCTTTAGCCAAATAATTCCACTTCTAGGTATACATCCAACAGAAATGAAAGCACACAGCCACAAAAAAAAAACTTTTGCAAAAACATTCATTGCAGATTTATTCATAATAGCCCAAACTGGAAACAACCCATATGACCACAACAGAAGAAACAATAAACAAATTGTGATACATCCATATAAGGGAACACTTCTTAGCAATAAAAGTGAACAAACTACTGATCCATGCAAAGGCATGGATGAATCTCAGAAACCTTATGATGAGGGAAAGAAGCCAAACACCAAAGTATACATGCTGTATGATTTCATTTATATGAATTCTTTTAAAAAACAAGATTAAGCTATGGTGTTAGAAATCAAAACGGTGGTTTTCCTCTGGAGTGGAAGGGGCATTGACTGCAAAGGGTCATGAGAGAACTTTCTGGAGTAATTTTAATGTTCTATATCTTAATCTGTTGACAATTACATGGGTGTATACATTTGTCAAAATTCATCAAACTGTACTCTTGATATCTGCACATTTTATTCCATGTAAAATATACTTCAATGAAGAAACAATCTTATCCACTAATTTTTTTAAAGCCATCAGGAGGCAGTGTGGGTTGGTGGAATGTGTGTGAGCTTAAGAATCAGACTGATGTGAATTTGAGTGTTGACTCCTCCGCTTTCCAGCATGTGACCCCAGGCAAGGGAAGGCAGGAAGAGTCAGGCCTGTAAACATGAGAACAATCTCGCTGTGGCAAACACAATCGCTTAGCTACCCAATTGCATTCCCAACCCCCTTTCTCCTTTGCTCCTTCTGGATACAGACGAATGAAAGCAAACAGTCACTTTTCCAGCCTCCCTTGCAGCTAGGAGTGGCCATATGCCCAAAAACCTAGTATGTAAGTGCATGTCTGCTGGACCAGGATGTTCTGAAAGAGACTTTGCATTTCTGATTTAAAAAATAAATGAAAGGAATAGTTACAGGTGGGACCATCCTTCCTCCTCCCTTCTTCTTGCACTGAAAACAGACATGATGCCTGGGGTGGGGGAAGCACTTTTGGTACCCCCACAAAAAAAACATGTTCTTAATCTTATTCCATTCCTGTAGGTGTGAACCCGCTGTGAATAGGACCTTTTGATGAGGTTACTTCAGTAAACATATGGCCCAGCTGAATCAGGAGGGGTCTTAATCCTGCTACTGCAGGCCTTGTAGGAAAGACCACTGGAGAAGCAAGAAGCTGGAAGTCAATGGAACCCGGCAGCAAAGACGATGCAATGTGCATTGCCATGTGACGGAAAAGCCAAGGAACCCCAAAGATTGCCAGCCATCCAGAAAGCATCAACCCTGGGAAGAAGCAAGCCTTCTAGCCTCTGGAACCGTGAACCAATAAGTTCCTCTTGTTAAGCCATCCCATTGTATGGTTTTTATTTTAGCAACGAGGAAACTAAAACAGCACTGTCTTTTGACCAGGAGGTAATAAACACTTGGAAAAAGCCAAGGGAACTCAGGGATGACCCCGCTGAAGCGCTGAACCAAGATCTACTTCCTACTAGCTGCCTGCTTCCAGGCCTCTTTTTATATGAGAGAATGGATCACCTGTTTGTTTAAGCCGCTGTGAGCCAGGCTCAAAATTCCTTGCAGCTAAAAGCATCCCTAACTGACATAACTACCCACCACCAAGGACTTCCATGAGGAGTAAACGAGATAATCTACGTGAAATCACAAAGCTAAGGGCAGGCACACACACACTCTGTACTCAATACATGTGACTTATCTCCTTCCAAATGCCCTGGCAGGAATCTGGATTATTTGATGGTGAAGACAATATAACAGGGCGAGGTGTTTTGTTTTGTTTTGTTTTTTCGTTTCCTCAGTGAATAGGTAATATGGGCATGTGTGGTAGACAGAATAATGCCCCCGCCCAAAGATAACCATGTCCTAATCTCTAGAACCTGTGAACATGTTATGTATGTGGCAAGGGAGAAACAAGGTAGCAGAGGAACTGAGGTTGTAAATCAGCTGATTTAGAGATGGGAAGATTATCGTGGATTAACTGGGTAGGCTCCAGTGTAATCACCAGGGTCCTTAAATTGAAACAGGGAATGTATTCGAATGATGCCAATGTGAGAAAGACTCAACCAACCCATGCTGACTTTGAAGATGAGCCCAGGAATGCCAGCCAGCCACCTCTAGAAGCTGGAAAGTGCAAAAAGACAGATTCTCCCCTAGAGCTTCCACTAGAATGCAGCCCTGTCCACAACTTGATTTTAGCCCACTGAGACCCATTTCAGACTTCTTCTTTTTTTAATGATTAATTGATTGATTGATTGATTTAATTATTTATTTCACACACACACATACACACACACACACTCGTTGGTTTGCACTCGCTGTCTGCTCTCCGTGTACATTTGCTGTGTGTTCTTCTGTGTCTGCTTGTCTTCTCTTTAGGCGGCCCTGGGATCTGATCCTGGGACCTTCTGGAGTGGGAGAGAAGCGCTCAATCTCTTGCGCCACCTCAGCTCCCTGGTCTGCTGTGTCTTTTATTGTCTTTCCTCCGTGTCTCTTTTTTTGTTGCGTAATCTTGCCGCACCAGCTCTCCGCGTAGGCTAGCACTCACACGGGCCAGCTTGCCTTCCACCAGGAGGCCCCAGGAATCGAACCCTGGACCTCCTATATGGTAAACGGAAGCCCAATTGCTTGAGCCACATCTGCTTCCCCATTTCAGACTTCTGACCTCCAAAACTGTAAGAGAATAACTTTGCTAAGCCATTAAATCTGTGCTATTTTGTTTCGGCAGCCTAAGTTACTGATACAGCATGATTTGGAATATGAAGTGAAAATACAACAAAAATCTCTTCTTCCAGTGGGATTAAAGGACTTAAAATGTTCCATCCAGGAAAACCTTCTAAATTTTGTTCTGGCTGGTGGCTTTACAGGCGTATACATATGTTCATTTTTTCCAGGTGATAGCAGACAAGGTGCTACTTACAGCAGAAGAGTGGACGAGTTCTAGGTGGTGCAGACCAGGTGCAGAAGCCAGCACATGTAAGCGGCCTCCACCCTTTGACTACCCTTTCTACTTGCCTGGCAGCCTTGCTTTCATACTGCTTCCCCTAACATCTTTTGATAACCATGTTGCCATTACTACCCAGGATCATCATACAACCGTTTGCCCATGAAAATCTTCACGTACACCTGTTGTCCCAGGATAATCATTGCCCTCCACCTGATAAATTATATAGCCACCTACCTTGAACAAACTATTGGAAGAATGGCAGTTGGGAAGCATATACTCAGAGGGAGAAATTGCAAATGCTTCTGACTTACCACAAAACAAACAGGAATGACAAATCCTATACACTGGGTCTGCCCATGCTCACACCCTCTGCCCCACTGACCACACCAGCTTCACCAGTACAAGGATGAGCTCAGAACAGCCAAAGGATGTGGATTTATAAAACCTCACTCATGTCCTGCCCCGAAGCCCAAACCAAACTGCCCGCTCCATCCTCCCTGGGCAAAACCTAGATGCTTAAAAGCATCATGTGGGACCCATTCAAGGTAATTAACAACCTGTTCGATGGCATAAACCAGCCCCACCCTGCAAATCTCGGGACACTTAGATGAAAGGCAGTCAGAATCGGTTTTCACTTATCTTTGGGCTGAACTTTTTTCTACACCCGGCTAAATGACATCCTGCTTTCTCAGGCTCGGAACACACAGGCTATTTTCTGTTGAATGACCCCAGAGGCCCTGCAGAAGTCACCTTGCAGGAATGGATTGTGAACTCGGTCCAGGGCTGCCCAATGGGGGCTGGTCTCCTGAGTGGCTCAGTCACCTAGTAAAGCCAGAGACACGCAATAGTGTCCCTGCGTTTTATTTCCTGGGCCGCTTAAGCAAATGCCTCACAGTTTTGAGGCCAGGAAAATGTCCGAATCAAGGCATCATCAAGGCCCTGCTTTCTCCCTGAGGACTGGCTGCCAGCGATCCTTGGCTCGTCTGCCACAGGGCAAGGCACATGGAGGCCTCTGCTGGTCTCTCCCTTCGTTTCCGGGTTTCTTGATTTCAGCTTCTTGCTTCCATGGCTTTCTCTTCTCACTGTCTGAATTTCATTTTCTTATAAAGGCCACTAGTTATAGGAGTAAGATGCATCCTTATTGAGTAGGTCACTTCTTAACTAAGTAACCTTATCAAAAGGGCCTACCTACAATGGGTTTATAGCCACAGGAATGGATTCAGTTTAAGAACATGTTTGGGAAGCGGGTGTGGCTCAATGGATAGAGCTCCCGTTTACCATATGGGAGGCCCCGGGTTCGCTTCCCGGGGCCTCCTTGTGAGGGCAGGCTGGCCGGCCTGCGCGGCCCGGTGGGCTGATGCAGTGGGACCTCACAACAGGAAGCGGGTGTGGCTCAATCGATAGCGCCCCCGTTTACCATGTGTGAGGCCCCGGGTTCGCTTCCCGGGGCCTCCTTGTGAGGGCAGGCCAGCCCGCGCGGCGCGGTGGGCTGATGCAGCAGGACCTCACAGCAAGGGGGAGATAAGCAGACACAGAGAAAACACACAGCGAATGGACACAGCAAAACACAAGCAGCAAGGGGGGGATAAATAAATAAATAAATAAATAAATCTTTAAAAAAACAGAACATATTTTTCTGGGGTCCATACAGCTTCAAACCACCACACCCCATTTGGCTCAAATCAGGGGAGAAAGTAAAACAAACAAGTCCCCCGGGAAGGGGATAAGAGTCTGGTCCATCCTCCCTCACTCACCAGGAGCCCATCTCCTACCTGCAGTGCGTGACTCTTGGTTTCCCCACCCAGCTTCCACCCACGTTCTGGAAAGGGCATGCTGATTTTCTTTTGTGGAACCATCTCTCCCCAGTTCTCAGAACATATATGTTAGGTATGGTCAACATTCCCTCATACTCCAGGGAAGGCATGGGATCCAAGATGGGCCAATTGGGATATTCCAAATCCTTGACCACAATTATTGGGTCAGCCATGGGCACATGATCTAAATTGGTCCAATAGGAATAAGCCCTGGAAATTTTGCAGGAGCTATGGGGAAAGAGGCTTTCCTTCTCGCCCTGAGGTTTCTAAGCTGGCAGGATGGACACTTGGAGCTACTGAAGACAGTGGAATGAGATAATTTTCCAGGGACCAAAGCCCACAGAGAGGAAAGAAAAGGGAGATGGCATACTGATGAGGTCATATGAGTTCCTGATATGCCTGAAGCCATAATGTATCAGTTATCAGTTATACAAACCTGCTGTGTAACAAACCACCCCAAATCTCAGTGACCTAAAGCATCATATAATCTCACATATCTGGGTGTTGCTGAGGGAAAGCCAATCAAGTCTTCTGTTCCACACCTCTCTCATCTTCTTCCTGGAAGCATCTGCCTTTTGGAATGGCAAAGGCACAAGAGCAAGAAGAAATATACAAGGCTTCTTGGAAGTCTAGGCTCAAAACTGACAGAGCAGCACTTCTACCTCATTTCATTGGTCAAGGCTCATCACACAGCTGAACCCAGTCAAGAGAAGTATGCCCCACCCAGTGGCAAAGGGTTTGGACACAGAAGAATAAAGAAATGAGACCAAGTAATATACACACTCTGATTTTTTTAAAATTATGTGAACGAATAAATGATCATTTTGTTTGACACTGTATGAATGAGATTTCTGTCACTTGCTACAAAATAAGTACCACTCCTTACGCTCTACCCAGCCATTCAATTATTTAACAACATTTAACCATGTTTTCTGAGCCACCCCACCCCACTCTACAGGGACTCCTCTTCATGGACTGCTCAGCCTTGCTCCACCCCACGGCCATAGACTGAAGGCCTTGCCCCGAAGAGCCAGCCCACATATTTCTCTGGCCCTGCTTCTCCAAAGGTGCTCCTTGGGCCAGGAGTATTGGCACCACCTGGGAGCTTGTGAGAAATGCAGAATCTCGGGCCCCACCCCAGACCCTCTGACTCAGGATCTGCTTTTAACAGAGACACTCAGATGATGTCTAGGGATAATAACATTTGAGAAGCACTGCTCTGGATCACTGGTCTTCAAATGTGGCTGCTCGCTTGACTTGCCTGGGGAACTTTAAAACAATACAGATGCCCAGGCTCTGCGCCACACGAATTAAATCAAAATCACTGAGCTGGGGGCCGGGGGCAGGTTTCCAACGTGTTTAAAAAGCTCCCCAGGTGCTCCTGCCATGCAGCCCTGGTGGAGAACTACTGATCTGGGGGAACTGCATGGAAAGCGTGAGCAGCTCAGCAATGCTGCCCTCTTCTGGGAAACACTCTGAGACCCGCCTATCGAGGAACGGTGGAATCTGGAATTAGAGACCCGCGTTCAGTCCCAGCTTTCCCACTACCAGAAGACTCCAGTAGGTGCCCCTTGCCAGCCTCCTCTTTCTTCTTGCTCCGTTCTCCTGCCACCTGTCTGTCCCAGATTCACCAGCCAAAGGGACAAGCATCGGGTTACAATAACAGTCAGGAGATAATACGTCTCAGGCTCCAGCCCCACCTTCCCCTGGCATCGCTGCCTCCCGCCTCCATGTCCTCAAAGTCTGATCCTCTTGCCCCCTGTTTCAGCCAGAACTCTTCCAGCGAACAAGTGACAGAAACCCACCTCAAGCCAGTTAAAGCACAAAAGGGACTCCAGTCACATAATGGCAAATACCAGCATTGCTGGATCCAGGTGGGAAAACGTCATCGAGTTGCTGTCTCTCTCCATCTCTCTCTTGATAGTTTCATTCTCTAGCAGAAAATCTCTGCGGCATTAGGAAGACAGCCCCTGTCATCCCCTGTATTAGTCAGCCAAAAGGGGTGCTAATGTGAAATACCAAAAATGGGTTGGTCTTTATAAAGGGTATTTATTTGGGGTAGAAGTCCACAGTTACCAGGCCATAAAGCATAAGTTTCTTCCCTCACCAAATTCCAATGTCACATGTTGGAGCAAGACAGCTGCCGGCGTTTGCCAGGGTTCAGGGTTCTGGGGTTCCTCTCTTCCCGGGGCTGCGTTTCTCTCCGGGCTTAGCTCCTGTTTCCTCCACAAGGTCAGCTGTAGGCGATTAGGCGAAGGGCTCGCTTCTCTTCTCCTGGGGCCTTCTTTCCAACATCAAAGCTGCTTCTCAAAGACTGCTTCTTCTGTCCTTTGCCTTGCCTTTTATATTCGATCCCCACCCACCAAGGGGTGGGACTCAACATCCTACTGACAAGTGGCCCAGTCAACGCCCTAATCATAACTTAATCTTGCCCAGATTAACAGATCAGATTACAAGCATGATCCAATTATATTTTTGGAATTCATAATTACATCAAATTCCCCAACGGTTACATCCCCCAAATCACATATTCATAGTTTGCAGCCAGACAGAAGTAAAGCAGGAGTGCATTTTCCAGGGAACAAACAACTATGTGCTTATCCCATCCCATGTGCGCGTCTTACGATGCGACTGACACTCCCCCCACCAAGAGGACCCTTCTCACGAGTCTGTGCAAAGGTTAGTGATGCTATATTACACCCAAGGCTGCGCCATGCCGAGGATTCAGCTTCTGCTTAGCCCTCCCTGTCCACTCTCGCGAGATGCTTGTTCTTGGACCAGCCACCATTTTGCGAGGACTCTGAAAAAAAATAGGACACATGGTGACGATGGTTGCACAACATTGCAACTACCACTGCACTGTACACTTAAAAATGGTTCAAATGGAAAATTTTGTGATATCTTTTTATATATTACCATGATAAAATAAATATAATAATCTACCCTGGGTGTCAAATACTGGGTGCCACTGGGAAGGGGCGTGATATTTTTACTCACTGTATTGTTATACATATTGCTTTGTCTTTATTCAATGTATTTAAAGTAATTTTAAGTCAAAAGCACTAAGAGATACAGAATAGGTGTAATTCCACCTTCTAAATCTTCTTCTCTAATCTTGTCCTAACTCAATTTCCTTCCACCCTTCTATGCAGACTCTTTGTTTTAAACTTTGCTTTTCAGACAAAACAGCAGTACTGGGATGTTGAGTTTCCTAAACTCTCCTCTTCTTGCCTGCTTCTTCTAAAAAATGATGATGGAAGCACTGAATTCCCTCCAGAGAGAAAGAGGTGGGGAGAGTGGGGGGAAATTTTCCTCCAAATATGGTTTCTGGCCGTGGTCCCTAGAGCCAATGGGCTTGCCCCTCCTGTGACCCTCTTCCAAGATTATCTGTTCCTCACTGAAGACCCAGCTGTCCATCAACCCCACGGACCCCAGAGCAGGCACACAGGGGCACCTATTCCCAATCCAAGGGCACGTGTATGGACTGGCTACCATGGCAGCAAGACCTCAACCACCTTAGCCCCAGAGCTGCTCCATCCGCCAGCACGCAGCCCACCCCCCACCCCCTGCACCCCACAGCAAGGAGCGTGATGGATTCTCTCCCTGCCCAAGCCTCCTCCTTCCACCACTGCTGGACAGTGACTCCGCAGCAACACGGGGCAGGAAAGGGCTGCTGGACCATCGGCCCCGCTGGTTCAGAATCTGCTGGGCCACTCCTCAGTCAGGCTCTGACTCACTGAATCAGAATCCCCAGGGCTGAGGCCTGTGTTTGTGTGTTACATAGACTTTCCACCACACAAAGAACCACTGCTGGGTACAGCGTGAAGAAGGAGGCTCCAGAAGGAAATGCCAATGGAATTCAGACTCGAGATGCTCAGCCTCACCCAGAGACGGAGCCTCCAGGATGAGATATTAGGTTCCACTTATAAAATTCACAAAGATCAAAAGTTTGCTCATCACAAACCAAGGACCAATCCCCCTCGTTCATAAAGTGTTTTTACACAAAGACACTAAAAAAAAACAATAGCCCCGACAGAAAAAAGATAGAAGAGAGGCACAGAGAGTTCAAGAAAAGGAAATGCAAATGGTTCTTAAACATATGAAAAGAAGATGACTTCATTCATAATAAGAAAAAACCTAAGTAAAACAACCCATCCAGATGTTTGGTGATATACTGGCAAGGCTGTGAGGGGATAGACGGGTGACAGGGAAAATTGGTATTACCCCAGGCGGGGGGATTTGGCAGTATCACCTCAAAATTACAAGCACTTTTCATCTTCGAGCCATCAGTTCCACTCCTAGGAATTGAACCAGCTGATAGAACTGCACACGTGTGGAAAGATCTAAGTAAAGGATATTCACTGCCGCATGGTTTATAGTAGCAAAACATCAGAACAAATCCATTTCCCAACAGGAGGCCAGGTAAATGGATGGTGGTACACTCATGGGGTGGAATGCGGTACTGCGCTACCAGCTAAATCAAAGGAGGGGCCGGATCCGTGAAACAATCCCAACGTGTTGTCAAATGGAACGAACCAAGGCACAAAACAGTGTGCGTGCGCGCACGTGTGTTCAATGACAAAACTATCTGCGGAACTGATCGTTTCATAATCAGCAATTGTCGCTACTTTCTTGACTTGCACTTTAGATTTTAAATAAACAATTGGCAACTAAGAAGAAATTTCCATGTTAAAGATACTCAAATTCAATACATGCACATACTTAGCCTGTATATCCTTGTAATGCATAGAAAGATGCCGACACAGCACAGACTGGTTAGAGTGGCAGCTGGTGGGAGGGAGTGCCAGGAGCTGAGTGCAGGGCACCTACCTTCACCTTCTGCTTTGTCGTACTGTTTGATTTTTTACCATGTAAACATTACCTGCTCAAAACAAACAATGATGTTAAATAAAATAAAATAAAAGAGAAAAGACAGGTTAAGCAAAACTGCTTGTCTGTGACGATGCCTCACTTTACAGGTGGAAACCTGAGCTCAAACAAGGGAAGCGCCTTCTCTGCCCACAAAGCCTGAGCTCCCAGCACCCTTTGCTCTTCCCTGAGTTAGAGCAGTGAGCCCACTGGGTGGCCCGGCCCAGGGCATCTGCTGACCTCTGTCATTTTTGTGCATCCCACGTATCTTGCAGCCAGTATTTGCTGAGGGCGGAGTGTGGTCCTGGCATTATGAGAGGTTCTGGGAAGAGACTGATAAACCTCACCGTCAAGGGCCCTGTCGTCATAGACAGGCTGCCATGTATAATCGCACAGGTTGTGCACTACCATATCTAACTGGTGTCCCCTGGATCTGTGCAGTGCACAACCTACCCAACTATACACAGGGGCCCTGCACATAGGTCCAATAGCCCAGTGGGAAAGATAACAATGCAGTATATATTTCTTTTCATTGGAATTGGGGCAATGAAGAAAAAGAACCAGGTGTTATGAGAGAGAACATATTTTAGATTGGACGGTTCACATAAGCCATTCTGAAAAAGTGATGTTTAAACCAAGACTTTGTAATAGGAATTTTGTTTAGTTGCAGTAACAGAGGCCTAACTTAGTAGTTTTAACAAAACAGAGTTTCCTTTTTCTCTCATTCCACGAGAAGCCAGAAGGTAGGCAGCCCAGAACTGGTTTGGAAACTCCACACAGTTATCAGGAATCCACCACCCTTCTGTCTTTCTGCTCCACCATCCATAGCACGTGACTTCCATTCTCAAGTCTGCCTCATGGTCCAAGATGGTTGCTAAAGCTCCAGCCATCATGCCTGCATTACAGGCAACAGGACAGGATAAGGACATTAGAGAAATAAGGAAACAACACCCCCAACTCATTTCATGAGCTAGCTGTAAACCTTACAGAATATTCCATTTCCATCTCATTGTCCAGAAATTGGTCACATGAACACATTGTGCTGCAAGAGAGACTGGGGTTGTTATTAAAAAGGAGAAGTTGCTGCTGAGAGGCAGCTGGAGCCTCTACTATGGACTAAGAGAATAAATGGCAGTTAATTAAGTTAGGGAGTTGGTGGCAGGTGGAGTGGGTTCCCAGCAAAAGAAAGTGCAAAGACTTCAAGCATTGAAGGCGGTCGGTGTGTCCTCGGCACTGATGGGGGCCAGGGTGCTAGAGCACTGCAGTGGGAGGAAGATGAGGAGCTAGGGCAAGGAAAAGGGCCCACCAGCAAACCCAGCTGCCTCCTTTCCACTCTAGCCAAAACCTGGGGGTCAAATAGTCCCATGTGCATATTCCAACTTCATCGCTTATTGCTGAAAGCCCCAGGGCAGCTCTCTTAGCCTCCCTGAGCCTCCCTTTCCTTACCTGTAAGAAAAGAATAATGTGGGAATAAGCTATGCGTGTATCACGTGGGTGAAACAAGACGATGCCTGTAAGGAGGCTAACAGCACCTAGCACGTATTTGGCACACGTCATTTACTCATTATGTTCTTGCCCAAAAGGACCCACACACTTACAACGTGGTCAGCAGGCAGCATTGCCGCTGACAAATCACCTGGCGCATTCTCGTGCTTCTTTGCTGTTCCGCTTCCCCCATGCCAGCCAACCACGCGTCTACCCGGTCTTGGGATTACCAACCAAACGAGGGTCCCAAGTTTGGAAGTGCCCCCCCCCCAGGTGCCTTGTTAGCGCCTCCAACAGTCTCTTTACTCTGTTCAGGCTCCAAGAGTGAGTTAGCTCAGCCCCAGCGCAGAAGCGTTTCCTGCACTTTGCTAAATCCAGGCTGAGTCTCCAGGAACCACAGCCACTTATATCCCCATCGATTTTCTAAGACTATTTTTATTCTTCCTCTTCCCGGTGAGGACTGCATGTATTTTGGGACCGGGTCCTTCTCATAAATAACTAAATATGTAGGTAAACACTAACACAAGCGGACGTTTACTAAGCACATAACGTGGTGCCGGGGGGCGCTGAGGGCCTTTGCCTCTGTTTTCCTGTTTCACCCTCACAGCAAGCCAGTGCGGCTGTGTGCCTTTCAGGGGAGAAGCCCGAGGCTCGGGGAGGTACAGCCACTTCCCTTCAAGAGAGGCAGAGCGCGAGTTGTGGAAAAGAATTAAGCATGGAGTTTGCACATGACCCGGCAGTTTCTCTGCTAGGTATAAACCGAACAGAAGTGAAAACAGGCGTTCAAACAAAAACATGTGCGCACGTTCCTGACAGCACTATTCACAGCAGCCAAAGCGCAGAAATAACCCAGGTGTCCATCAGGGGATGAATGGAGAAACCAAATGCGACATATCCATGCAACGGGATATTGATCAGCCAGGAGAAGGAAGGCGGTTCTGATGCGTGTTCAACACGGATGAGCCTGGAAGGCATCGTGTTGAGTCAAAGAAGCCAGGCAGAAAGGGACAGATGTTGTATGGTTCCATTTATGTGAAATATCCAGAATTAGGCAAATCCATAGAGTCAGAATGCAGTGATCGTTGCCAGGGCTGGGGAGGGGGAGAAAGGGGTGACTGCTTAATGTTCATGTGAGTTTATTTTGGGATGAAAGGTTTTGGAACTAGATGGAAGCCCCGGTTGAAAAACAATGTGAATGGACTGAATGTCACTGCCTTGTTCGCCTTAAAATGGTTAATTTTAAGCTGTGTGAATTTCACCCTAATTTTAAAAATGAAAAATAAAGCGAAAATAAAAGTATCCACGCGTGTTACCACACGGATGAACCTTGAAAACATCATGGTAAGTGAAAGAAACCAGACACGACAGCTACACATTGTAGGATTCCATTTCTATGAAACGTCCAGAACAGGCCGATCCATCAAGACAGAAAGTAGATTCATGGTTTCCAGGGTCAGGGGGAGGGAGAGATGGAGAGAGACTGCTAATGGGTACCGGCTTTCTTTTGGGGACAATGAAAATATTCTGGAATTAGATAATGGCGAAGGCTGCCCAACTCTGTACTGAAAAATCACCGAGTTGCTCGCTTTGAAATCATGAATTTTATCACATGTGAATTATATATCAAGTTAAAAAAAGAAAAGAGGCAGAGCAGGGCTTTAACCTCAAGGCTGTCTGATACGAAGCCTGTGGGCGAGAACCCTGGCTCCATGTCACGTCCTCAGTGGCTTCCTTCCTTCCCTGGGTCCCCACTAATTAAGCTTTCTGGAGCCCAGACAGGGAAACGTTAAGTTCCCGAACCGAGCTGATGGTTTGAAAATGCCAATCGTCCTTCATTTCTACTGACCACTGAGAGCCTGGGGCCGGCTCACTCCCAGGCCTGGGACCCAGAACCTCATACTGAAGACACCACATTGAGCAAAGCTTTATGGCACTCAGGAGCACCGAGACCTCAGCGCTCAGCCTGCCATTACCACCACCCAGGGCAGAGCCGGCTCCTCCTTCAGAGCCTGGCCGGGTCCAGAAGGAAGACTTGATGCTCCCGAATCTTCGAGTCAAAAACCACCGGGGCCTGCCAGCCCAGAGTCCATCATTATTGATAGAAAACAATTTGTCCTTCTCTGGCACATTCCGCCCCACCCCTGCTCAAATCAAAAGGCAAGATGTTCTGGCAGAAGGAACACAGGCTTCAAAGCTTGAGCGACTCGGGTTCGAATCCTGGCTCCGCCACTTGCCCACGGAGTGACCCCAGTTTCATTTCTCTGAGCCTCAGTTTCCCCCCACTGTCCAATGGGGCGAGCAACTTCCACCTCTTTCAAGGTTACACCAGGAACTCACAGATGCTCTCTCTGAACATCCTGGCGGGCTCAGCAAGCGCTAGCTGTTAATCGCATCATTAGACGGTTTGGGTCCTTTCCCCATCATTTCCCCATCACGCTGAGATTTGGGGGATACCAGCAAATAAGTGGCCTGAGAGTGACTCTCAAATTTCAGTGCACCTGGGAGGCTGGTTTCCTTGAAATGCCAGTATCCCCAGCCCCAGAGGTTTGGCATTTCTGATAACCAGCTCAGGGTTTAAGACATTCAAATAGTGGCTCTCAGCTCTGGCTACACATTAGAATCCGCTGGGGAAGTTCTGGTTTTCTTCTTTTAAATATCTGGACTCTACCCACCGCTCCCAGAGATTCTGGGGTATTTGGTCCCTTGTGGGACCAGGCGACTCTAATGTCCAGCCACGGCTGAGAGCATCTGCTGTAAGGTGTGGTCCAGGGACCCTTGGGGTCAGCATCCTGGGAGCTTGTTAGGAAAGCAAGCGCCCTTGTCACTTGGGAGGGGACACGTGTTAGTCCTAAACCCCACACCCAAGTCTGACTCTGAGGGGCTGGGATGGGGCCTGGGAGTGGGCTTTTTTTGTATTTCAACAAAGCATTTTATTAAGTCTCTCATGACATTTTCATGGTCAAGACAAATATGTGGATTCAATGGTAGCATAAGTTTTTTTTTTTAGAGCAGGTATAGGATTATAGAAAAATCATACAGAAAATGCAGATTCCCACATTGCCCTCCTCACACACGCACACAATTTTCCTGTTCTCAACACTTTGCATGAGTGTGGCACCTTTGTTACAGTTGATGAAGCAATATTACCATAATTATAGTAAGTACAGTCCATAGTTTACCTTAAGGTTTCCCTATGCGTTTTGTACAGTCTTAGAGTTTTTTTACATTTTTATTCCAGTAATATATGTACAACCTAGAATTTCCCTTTTTAACCACATTCAAATATAAAATCTAATGGTTTTAATTCCATTTTTAAAATTGTGGTAACATATATAAAACTTTAAAACTTGCCATTTTAACCATTTTTAAGTGTACAATTCAGTGTCATTAATTACTTTGACAATGCTGTGCTACCATCACTACTTTCCAGGACTAAAATATTTTCATCACCCAAAAGTAGAAGCCCTGTCCCCATTAAGCAATAACTACCCATTCCCCCTTCGCTGCCCCATAACCTCTGACCGCCTTTCTGTCTCTATGAATGGCCTATTCCACACGTTTCACATAAGTGAAATCATAGGAATGTGCATTTTATAACAAGTGCCCCAAGTGAGCCTTATCCTCAGACAAGTTGGGGCAACACAACCTCAGGGCATTAAAAACCCCACCCCCCCAACCCCCCATCACCCCACCACCACCCCTAAACCTCCTGGTTTGTACCCATTTCTTACAGCAGCTGTTCTAGGAAGTTTCCCTGAAGAGCCACTTTAACGAAATAATTACTTTTGCACCCAAACCACTATTACCTCTGCCCTCAGTTACAACAATAACCCAAATGAGAGAATATTAAAATATATCTCTACCAAAGTTCAGGCCTCACCCCAGACTAATTAAACCAGAATCTCTGGGACTGGGGCAGGTCCAGGTGTTTTTTAAAGCTCCGGGCGAGCCTCATGTGCCCTTGGTAGTGGACACTGTGGTACAGGGCCCCCCAATCTGCTCTGCTCTGGTTCCCTTCTGGTTCGTTCTGCCCACCACGTTCTGCCTGATCTTTCAAAACTCCAAAGCCTTCCTCACCAGCTCACACCGACCAACACCCCCTCCCCAGCTCCTAGGATGAAAGGGAAAAGCCTCTCCTCCCCCCACCCCTTCTCAGCCTGCCTGCCTTCCCAGGCTCTTCTCCCACCCCCTCCTCACCACTCTTGCACCTCCAGACGTCCTCAAATAGGATTGCCTGGGTCCTTCACACCACCACCCCTCACCCAAAACACTTCTCAGAAACCAACTCCCCACCCCACACACATTCACACCTCTCACTACCCAGCCAATGCCTGTACTAAGTTGTCAGATGCTTCACTCTTTCTGGGTTTCCCTAGGGCCCCGGGATCTTTGTCGAGGGCCCAGTACCCACAATTGGGTGGGGGCAGACCCAATGGTCTCCTACCCTCCCTTTTTCCTTGCCAACATCTCCCCAATCTTGTGCAGATATCAGGTAGCTAAGAAGCCCCCAGGAATGAAGGCCCATCACCATGAGATACTTCCAAGCCCAGGGGTCTCAACCATTTCAGACCCAATGCCTCCTTTTCATAATAAATTTGTAATGCTGCCATTACATCCCCTAAAGTGAAATTTGAGAATACCTACACACATTTTTTAATCAAGATAATAGTCTGACTGTAAAAAATAAAGAAAAATGAAAGTTATTTGTAGTAAAAATAATAAGTATTTCAATAAATAAATGCTCACGTGCAGCTTCCCAGATGACAAAAGGATGAAGTGGACAGATGATTGTACTGGTCTTAAAAACACCAGAAACCAACAGCCACAAAAGCAGATGGGCACAGCAGGCTGGCTGGTCCCTCAAATACCACCAAGGTCAGTTGCCACCAGTGACGTGAGTTCCTGAAAAGGTGAGTGAGTACAACTTGTCAAAGTTCTGAATGAAACAAAACTACAGTCTTCCTTTGTTACACTCTGTAGCTGCAACCCTGGAAAAGGTGGATATTAAACACTCAAAGCACTTTATGCTTATATGTGAAGTGGAGTTAGGTTCTAGGCTCAGATCATTACAATGAATATCCGGACAATCTTCATTGCACGTGCATTGCAGGATATGTAACATCTCTGGCCCCTGACATTATCCAATCATTGTGATGACAAAAATGTTCAAACACTCTTTGGGGGAGTTCCCTTCCTGTTGAAAACCACAGATCCACATGAGCAGATAGCTCTCTTGCTCTCTTCCCACCATGGTTTTTTTTTTTTT